>JAJLRB010002032.1:0-46098 GCA_020976825.1 Odocoileus hemionus | reverse complement strand
AGGCAATTTGGGGTACACGGAGCAGTCCTCGAGTTGCTCTGCTGAACTTGGTACTCCTCTAGACTTGGCCCGTTGTTCTCGGGGAACCTCTGGAGTTGCCTAAAGGGAGTCAAGCCTCAGGTCGTGTTTGATGGGGAACGGGGGATGGCTCTGGAGTCAATGCAGGGGAAGCGGGCCTCATCTCGAGTTGATTTGGGGCCCATGGAGCTCCTTCGCGATGCTGGTGTGACCTCAGGGTCCCTCTCTACTTGTGACAGTGTTTTTGCGGACTGTCTCGACATCCATCAAGCAAGTCGAGGCTCCTGACATGTTTCAGGGGGCTCACGGAATTGCTCTGCATGCAGTGCAGGGGAATCGGGCCTCATCTCGCTTGGAGGGGGAAGTCTCATGGTTTTTCTCGAGTTGCGGCGGGGACCTGGGGTACATTCTCGACTTACGGCGGGGATGGCCCTTCAACCCTCGTGTTTGTTCAACGAAGTCAGGACTCCTGTCGAGTTACGAGGGACACCTCAGGAGTCTCTTCGAGGCTTGGCAGGGCAAAAGGACGCTTCTCGAGGTGAGTCGGGAGACCCAGGGTCCCTTTCCAGTAGCCACAGGGATACTGGGATTCCTGTCAATGTTCAAGAGGAGTCAGGCTCCGTCAAATTTTGAAGCAGTGAGCTCTGCGTGCCTCTCGAGGTGTCAGAGGCATGTGAGGCATTCCGTCGAAAGGAGTCGGGGACCTAGGGCTTTCTCTAGGGACTCCACAGGTGGTGCAGACATCCCTTCACCTTGTGAGATGAAAGACTAGACTGTATTCAAGCCACTGCAAGGAAACCCGGCCTCCTTTCGAGTCAGGGCTTCTCGGTGTATATGCCCATTGAGGCAGCAATCTCAGGGTCCCTCCCTCATACCTATTGCTGAGAGAAGCCTCCTCTTGAGGGGCTTGTGGAAAGGTGGCCTACGTCTTGAGTCTAAGCCAGGGAATCAGCTCTCATCTCGAGGCAATTTGGGGTACACGGAGCAGTCCTCGAGTTGCTCTGCTGAACTTGGTACTCCTCTAGACTTGGCCCGTTGTTCTCGGGGAACCTCTGGAGTTGCCTAAAGGGAGTCAAGCCTCAGGTCGTGTTTGATGGGGAACGGGGGATGGCTCTGGAGTCAATGCAGGGGAAGCGGGCCTCATCTCGAGTTGATTTGGGGCCCATGGAGCTCCTTCGCGATGCTGGTGTGACCTCAGGGTCCCTCTCTACTTGTGACAGTGTTTTTGCGGACTGTCTCGACATCCATCAAGCAAGTCGAGGCTCCTGACATGTTTCAGGGGGCTCACGGAATTGCTCTGCATGCAGTGCAGGGGAATCGGGCCTCATCTCGCTTGGAGGGGGAAGTCTCATGGTTTTTCTCGAGTTGCGGCGGGGACCTGGGGTACATTCTCGACTTACGGCGGGGATGGCCCTTCAACCCTCGTGTTTGTTCAACGAAGTCAGGACTCCTGTCGAGTTACGAGGGACACCTCAGGAGTCTCTTCGAGGCTTGGCAGGGCAAAAGGGACGCTTCTCGAGGTGAGTCGGGAGACCCAGGGTCCCTTTCCAGTAGCCACAGGGATACTGGGATTCCTGTCAATGTTCAAGAGGAGTCAGGCTCCGTCAAATTTTGAAGCAGTGAGCTCTGCGTGCCTCTCGAGGTGTCAGAGGCATGTGAGGCATTCCGTCGAAAGGAGTCGGGGACCTAGGGCTTTCTCTAGGGACTCCACAGGTGGTGCAGACATCCCTTCACCTTGTGAGATGAAAGACTAGACTGTATTCAAGCCACTGCAAGGAAACCCGGCCTCCTTTCGAGTCAGGGCTTCTCGGTGTATATGCCCATTGAGGCAGCAATCTCAGGGTCCCTCCCTCATACCTATTGCTGAGAGAAGCCTCCTCTTGAGGGGCTTGTGGAAAGGTGGCCTACGTCTTGAGTCTAAGCCAGGGAATCAGCTCTCATCTCGAGGCAATTTTTGGGGTACACGGAGCAGTCCTCGAGTTGCTCTGCTGAACTTGGTACTCCTCTAGACTTGGCCCGTTGTTCTCGGGGAACCTCTGGAGTTGCCTAAAGGGAGTCAAGCCTCAGGTCGTGTTTGATGGGGAACGGGGGATGGCTCTGGAGTCAATGCAGGGGAAGCGGGCCTCATCTCGAGTTGATTTGGGGCCCATGGAGCTCCTTCGCGATGCTGGTGTGACCTCAGGGTCCCTCTCTACTTGTGACAGTGTTTTTGCGGACTGTCTCGACATCCATCAAGCAAGTCGAGGCCCTGACATGTTTCAGGGGGCTCACGGAATTGCTCTGCATGCAGTGCAGGGGAATCGGGCCTCATCTCGCTTGGAGGGGGAAGTCTCATGGTTTTTCTCGAGTTGCGGCGGGGACCTGGGGTACATTCTCGACTTACGGCGGGGATGGCCCTTCAACCCTCGTGTTTGTTCAACGAAGTCAGGACTCCTGTCGAGTTACGAGGGACACCTCAGGAGTCTCTTCGAGGCTTGGCAGGGCAAAAGGGACGCTTCTCGAGGTGAGTCGGGAGACCCAGGGTCCCTTTCCAGTAGCCACAGGGATACTGGGATTCCTGTCAATGTTCAAGAGGAGTCAGGCTCCGTCAAATTTTGAAGCAGTGAGCTCTGCGTGCCTCTCGAGGTGTCAGAGGCATGTGAGGCATTCCGTCGAAAGGAGTCGGGGACCTAGGGCTTTCTCTAGGGACTCCACAGGTGGTGCAGACATCCCTTCACCTTGTGAGATGAAAGACTAGACTGTATTCAAGCCACTGCAAGGAAACCCGGCCTCCTTTCGAGTCAGGGCTTCTCGGTGTATATGCCCATTGAGGCAGCAATCTCAGGGTCCCTCCCTCATACCTATTGCTGAGAGAAGCCTCCTCTTGAGGGGCTTGTGGAAAGGTGGCCTACGTCTTGAGTCTAAGCCAGGGAATCAGCTCTCATCTCGAGGCAATTTGGGGTACACGGAGCAGTCCTCGAGTTGCTCTGCTGAACTTGGTACTCCTCTAGACTTGGCCCGTTGTTCTCGGGGAACCTCTGGAGTTGCCTAAAGGGAGTCAAGCCTCAGGTCGTGTTTGATGGGGAACGGGGGATGGCTCTGGAGTCAATGCAGGGGAAGCGGGCCTCATCTCGAGTTGATTTGGGGCCCATGGAGCTCCTTCGCGATGCTGGTGTGACCTCAGGGTCCCTCTCTACTTGTGACAGTGTTTTTGCGGACTGTCTCGACATCCATCAAGCAAGTCGAGGCTCCTGACATGTTTCAGGGGCTCACGGAATTGCTCTGCATGCAGTGCAGGGGAATCGGGCCTCATCTCGCTTGGAGGGGGAAGTCTCATGGTTTTTCTCGAGTTGCGGCGGGGACCTGGGGTACATTCTCGACTTACGGCGGGGATGGCCCTTCAACCCTCGTGTTTGTTCAACGAAGTCAGGACTCCTGTCGAGTTACGAGGGACACCTCAGGAGTCTCTTCGAGGCTTGGCAGGGCAAAAGGGACGCTTCTCGAGGTGAGTCGGGAGACCCAGGGTCCCTTTCCAGTAGCCACAGGGATACTGGGATTCCTGTCAATGTTCAAGAGGAGTCAGGCTCCGTCAAATTTTGAAGCAGTGAGCTCTGCGTGCCTCTCGAGGTGTCAGAGGCATGTGAGGCATTCCGTCGAAAGGAGTCGGGGACCTAGGGCTTTCTCTAGGGACTCCACAGGTGGTGCAGACATCCCTTCACCTTGTGAGATGAAAGACTAGACTGTATTCAAGCCACTGCAAGGAAACCCGGCCTCCTTTCGAGTCAGGGCTTCTCGGTGTATATGCCCATTGAGGCAGCAATCTCAGGGTCCCTCCCTCATACCTATTGCTGAGAGAAGCCTCCTCTTGAGGGGCTTGTGGAAAGGTGGCCTACGTCTTGAGTCTAAGCCAGGGAATCAGCTCTCATCTCGAGGCAATTTGGGGTACACGGAGCAGTCCTCGAGTTGCTCTGCTGAACTTGGTACTCCTCTAGACTTGGCCCGTTGTTCTCGGGGAACCTCTGGAGTTGCCTAAAGGGAGTCAAGCCTCAGGTCGTGTTTGATGGGGAACGGGGGATGGCTCTGGAGTCAATGCAGGGGAAGCGGGCCTCATCTCGAGTTGATTTGGGGCCCATGGAGCTCCTTCGCGATGCTGGTGTGACCTCAGGGTCCCTCTCTACTTGTGACAGTGTTTTTGCGGACTGTCTCGACATCCATCAAGCAAGTCGAGGCTCCTGACATGTTTCAGGGGGCTCACGGAATTGCTCTGCATGCAGTGCAGGGGAATCGGGCCTCATCTCGCTTGGAGGGGGAAGTCTCATGGTTTTTCTCGAGTTGCGGCGGGGACCTGGGGTACATTCTCGACTTACGGCGGGGATGGCCCTTCAACCCTCGTGTTTGTTCAACGAAGTCAGGACTCCTGTCGAGTTACGAGGGACACCTCAGGAGTCTCTTCGAGGCTTGGCAGGGCAAAAGGACGCTTCTCGAGGTGAGTCGGGAGACCCAGGGTCCCTTTCCAGTAGCCACAGGGATACTGGGATTCCTGTCAATGTTCAAGAGGAGTCAGGCTCCGTCAAATTTTGAAGCAGTGAGCTCTGCGTGCCTCTCGAGGTGTCAGAGGCATGTGAGGCATTCCGTCGAAAGGAGTCGGGGACCTAGGGCTTTCTCTAGGGACTCCACAGGTGGTGCAGACATCCCTTCACCTTGTGAGATGAAAGACTAGACTGTATTCAAGCCACTGCAAGGAAACCCGGCCTCCTTTCGAGTCAGGGCTTCTCGGTGTATATGCCCATTGAGGCAGCAATCTCAGGGTCCCTCCCTCATACCTATTGCTGAGAGAAGCCTCCTCTTGAGGGGCTTGTGGAAAGGTGGCCTACGTCTTGAGTCTAAGCCAGGGAATCAGCTCTCATCTCGAGGCAATTTGGGGTACACGGAGCAGTCCTCGAGTTGCTCTGCTGAACTTGGTACTCCTCTAGACTTGGCCCGTTGTTCTCGGGGAACCTCTGGAGTTGCCTAAAGGGAGTCAAGCCAGGTCGTGTTTGATGGGGGGAACGGGGGATGGCTCTGGAGTCAATGCAGGGGAAGCGGGCCTCATCTCGAGTTGATTTGGGGCCCATGGAGCTCCTTCGCGATGCTGGTGTGACCTCAGGGTCCCTCTCTACTTGTGACAGTGTTTTTGCGGACTGTCTCGACATCCATCAAGCAAGTCGAGGCTCCTGACATGTTTCAGGGGGCTCACGGAATTGCTCTGCATGCAGTGCAGGGGAATCGGGCCTCATCTCGCTTGGAGGGGGAAGTCTCATGGTTTTTCTCGAGTTGCGGCGGGGACCTGGGGTACATTCTCGACTTACGGCGGGGATGGCCCTTCAACCCTCGTGTTTGTTCAACGAAGTCAGGACTCCTGTCGAGTTACGAGGGACCCTCAGGAGTCTCTTCGAGGCTTGGCAGGGCAAAAGGGACGCTTCTCGAGGTGAGTCGGGAGACCCAGGGTCCCTTTCCAGTAGCCACAGGGATACTGGGATTCCTGTCAATGTTCAAGAGGAGTCAGGCTCCGTCAAATTTTGAAGCAGTGAGCTCTGCGTGCCTCTCGAGGTGTCAGAGGCATGTGAGGCATTCCGTCGAAAGGAGTCGGGGACCTAGGGCTTTCTCTAGGGACTCCACAGGTGGTGCAGACATCCCTTCACCTTGTGAGATGAAAGACTAGACTGTATTCAAGCCACTGCAAGGAAACCCGGCCTCCTTTCGAGTCAGGGCTTCTCGGTGTATATGCCCATTGAGGCAGCAATCTCAGGGTCCCTCCCTCATACCTATTGCTGAGAGAAGCCTCCTCTTGAGGGGCTTGTGGAAAGGTGGCCTACGTCTTGAGTCTAAGCCAGGGAATCAGCTCTCATCTCGAGGCAATTTGGGGTACACGGAGCAGTCCTCGAGTTGCTCTGCTGAACTTGGTACTCCTCTAGACTTGGCCCGTTGTTCTCGGGGAACCTCTGGAGTTGCCTAAAGGGAGTCAAGCCTCAGGTCGTGTTTGATGGGGAACGGGGGATGGCTCTGGAGTCAATGCAGGGGAAGCGGGCCTCATCTCGAGTTGATTTGGGGCCCATGGAGCTCCTTCGCGATGCTGGTGTGACCTCAGGGTCCCTCTCTACTTGTGACAGTGTTTTTGCGGACTGTCTCGACATCCATCAAGCAAGTCGAGGCTCCTGACATGTTTCAGGGGGCTCACGGAATTGCTCTGCATGCAGTGCAGGGGAATCGGGCCTCATCTCGCTTGGAGGGGGAGTCTCATGGTTTTTCTCGAGTTGCGGCGGGGACCTGGGGTACATTCTCGACTTACGGCGGGGATGGCCCTTCAACCCTCGTGTTTGTTCAACGAAGTCAGGACTCCTGTCGAGTTACGAGGGACACCTCAGGAGTCTCTTCGAGGCTTGGCAGGGCAAAAGGGACGCTTCTCGAGGTGAGTCGGGAGACCCAGGGTCCCTTTCCAGTAGCCACAGGGATACTGGGATTCCTGTCAATGTTCAAGAGGAGTCAGGCTCCGTCAAATTTTGAAGCAGTGAGCTCTGCGTGCCTCTCGAGGTGTCAGAGGCATGTGAGGCATTCCGTCGAAAGGAGTCGGGGACCTAGGGCTTTCTCTAGGGACTCCACAGGTGGTGCAGACATCCCTTCACCTTGTGAGATGAAAGACTAGACTGTATTCAAGCCACTGCAAGGAAACCCGGCCTCCTTTCGAGTCAGGGCTTCTCGGTGTATATGCCCATTGAGGCAGCAATCTCAGGGTCCTCCCTCATACCTATTGCTGAGAGAAGCCTCCTCTTGAGGGGCTTGTGGAAAGGTGGCCTACGTCTTGAGTCTAAGCCAGGGAATCAGCTCTCATCTCGAGGCAATTTGGGGTACACGGAGCAGTCCTCGAGTTGCTCTGCTGAACTTGGTACTCCTCTAGACTTGGCCCGTTGTTCTCGGGGAACCTCTGGAGTTGCCTAAAGGGAGTCAAGCCTCAGGTCGTGTTTGATGGGGAACGGGGGATGGCTCTGGAGTCAATGCAGGGGAAGCGGGCCTCATCTCGAGTTGATTTGGGGCCCATGGAGCTCCTTCGCGATGCTGGTGTGACCTCAGGGTCCCTCTCTACTTGTGACAGTGTTTTTGCGGACTGTCTCGACATCCATCAAGCAAGTCGAGGCTCCTGACATGTTTCAGGGGGCTCACGGAATTGCTCTGCATGCAGTGCAGGGGAATCGGGCCTCATCTCGCTTGGAGGGGGAAGTCTCATGGTTTTTCTCGAGTTGCGGCGGGGACCTGGGGTACATTCTCGACTTACGGCGGGGATGGCCCTTCAACCCTCGTGTTTGTTCAACGAAGTCAGGACTCCTGTCGAGTTACGAGGGACACCTCAGGAGTCTCTTCGAGGCTTGGCAGGGCAAAAGGGACGCTTCTCGAGGTGAGTCGGGAGACCCAGGGTCCCTTTCCAGTAGCCACAGGGATACTGGGATTCCTGTCAATGTTCAAGAGGAGTCAGGCTCCGTCAAATTTTGAAGCAGTGAGCTCTGCGTGCCTCTCGAGGTGTCAGAGGCATGTGAGGCATTCCGTCGAAAGGAGTCGGGGACCTAGGGCTTTCTCTAGGGACTCCACAGGTGGTGCAGACATCCCTTCACCTTGTGAGATGAAAGACTAGACTGTATTCAAGCCACTGCAAGGAAACCCGGCCTCCTTTCGAGTCAGGGCTTCTCGGTGTATATGCCCATTGAGGCAGCAATCTCAGGGTCCCTCCCTCATACCTATTGCTGCTGAGAGAAGCCTCCTCTTGAGGGGCTTGTGGAAAGGTGGCCTACGTCTTGAGTCTAAGCCAGGGAATCAGCTCTCATCTCGAGGCAATTTGGGGTACACGGAGCAGTCCTCGAGTTGCTCTGCTGAACTTGGTACTCCTCTAGACTTGGCCCGTTGTTCTCGGGGAACCTCTGGAGTTGCCTAAAGGGAGTCAAGCCTCAGGTCGTGTTTGATGGGGAACGGGGGATGGCTCTGGAGTCAATGCAGGGGAAGCGGGCCTCATCTCGAGTTGATTTGGGGCCCATGGAGCTCCTTCGCGATGCTGGTGTGACCTCAGGGTCCCTCTCTACTTGTGACAGTGTTTTTGCGGACTGTCTCGACATCCATCAAGCAAGTCGAGGCTCCTGACATGTTTCAGGGGGCTCACGGAATTGCTCTGCATGCAGTGCAGGGGAATCGGGCCTCATCTCGCTTGGAGGGGGAAGTCTCATGGTTTTTCTCGAGTTGCGGCGGGGACCTGGGGTACATTCTCGACTTACGGCGGGGATGGCCCTTCAACCCTCGTGTTTGTTCAACGAAGTCAGGACTCCTGTCGAGTTACGAGGGACACCTCAGGAGTCTCTTCGAGGCTTGGCAGGGCAAAAGGGACGCTTCTCGAGGTGAGTCGGGAGACCCAGGGTCCCTTTCCAGTAGCCACAGGGATACTGGGATTCCTGTCAATGTTCAAGAGGAGTCAGGCTCCGTCAAATTTTGAAGCAGTGAGCTCTGCGTGCCTCTCGAGGTGTCAGAGGCATGTGAGGCATTCCGTCGAAAGGAGTCGGGGACCTAGGGCTTTCTCTAGGGACTCCACAGGTGGTGCAGACATCCCTTCACCTTGTGAGATGAAAGACTAGACTGTATTCAAGCCACTGCAAGGAAACCCGGCCTCCTTTCGAGTCAGGGCTTCTCGGTGTATATGCCCATTGAGGCAGCAATCTCAGGGTCCCTCCCTCATACCTATTGCTGAGAGAAGCCTCCTCTTGAGGGGGCTTGTGGAAAGGTGGCCTACGTCTTGAGTCTAAGCCAGGGAATCAGCTCTCATCTCGAGGCAATTTGGGGTACACGGAGCAGTCCTCGAGTTGCTCTGCTGAACTTGGTACTCCTCTAGACTTGGCCCGTTGTTCTCGGGGAACCTCTGGAGTTGCCTAAAGGGAGTCAAGCCTCAGGTCGTGTTTGATGGGGAACGGGGGATGGCTCTGGAGTCAATGCAGGGGAAGCGGGCCTCATCTCGAGTTGATTTGGGGCCCATGGAGCTCCTTCGCGATGCTGGTGTGACCTCAGGGTCCCTCTCTACTTGTGACAGTGTTTTTGCGGACTGTCTCGACATCCATCAAGCAAGTCGAGGCTCCTGACATGTTTCAGGGGGCTCACGGAATTGCTCTGCATGCAGTGCAGGGGAATCGGGCCTCATCTCGCTTGGAGGGGGAAGTCTCATGGTTTTTCTCGAGTTGCGGCGGGGACCTGGGGTACATTCTCGACTTACGGCGGGGATGGCCCTTCAACCCTCGTGTTTGTTCAACGAAGTCAGGAGTCCTGTCGAGTTACGAGGGACACCTCAGGAGTCTCTTCGAGGCTTGGCAGGGCAAAAGGGACGCTTCTCGAGGTGAGTCGGGAGACCCAGGGTCCCTTTCCAGTAGCCACAAGGGTTACTTGATTCTGTCAATGTTCAAGAAGGAGTAGAGCTTCCTGTCAAATTTTGAAGGGCAGTGAGGCTCTGAGCAGTAGCCTCTCCGAGGTGGTCAGAAGGGGCATGTGAGGCGATTCCGATCAGGAAAGGATTCTGAGGAACCTAGGGCTTTCTTTCTATGGGACTCCACAGGTGGGTGCAGGACATCCCTTCGCAGGCTTGTGAGATTGAAAGTACTATACTGTATATCAAGCCACTGCAAGGAAAGCTCTGCCTGCCTTTCGATTCGGGGCTTCTTTCTTATCTCGAGGTGATAATAATATTCGCCCTTATGAGGCATAAGCAAACCCCCCTCAGAGTGCCTTTTGTTCTCCTTCCCTCATGAGAAGCATACCGAATTGGCTGAGGAGAAGCCTCTCTCTCTGAAGGGGGCTTGTTGGGAAAGGTGGCCTATGCCGTCCTTGAGTCTTAAAAGGCCATGGAGCATCGGCTCTCATCCTCGAGGGCAATTTGGGGTACACCCTGAGCAGTCCTCGAGATTGAGCTAGGCTGCGTGCTGAACTTGGTACTGCTTACCTCTAGACTTGGCCGCGTTGTTTCCCTCGTGGAAACCTCTTGAGTTTCCTAAAGGGAGTGGCAAGCCTCAGGTCGTGTTTGATGGGGAACGGGGGATGGCTCTGGAGTCAATGCAGGGGAAGCGGGCCTCATCTCGAGTTGATTTGGGGCCCATGGAGCTCCTTCGCGATGCTGGTGTGACCTCAGGGTCCCTCTCTACTTGTGACAGTGTTTTTGCGGACTGTCTCGACATCCATCAAGCAAGTCGAGGCTCCTGACATGTTTCAGGGGGCTCACGGAATTGCTCTGCATGCAGTGCAGGGGAATCGGGCCTCATCTCGCTTGGAGGGGGAAGTCTCATGGTTTTTCTCGAGTTGCGGCGGGGACCTGGGGTACATTCTCGACTTACGGCGGGGATGGCCCTTCAACCCTCGTGTTTGTTCAACGAAGTCAGGACTCCTGTCGAGTTACGAGGGACACCTCAGGAGTCTCTTCGAGGCTTGGCAGGGCAAAAGGGACGCTTCTCGAGGTGAGTCGGGAGACCCAGGGTCCCTTTCCAGTAGCCACAGGGATACTGGGATTCCTGTCAATGTTCAAGAGGAGTCAGGCTCCGTCAAATTTTGAAGCAGTGAGCTCTGCGTGCCTCTCGAGGTGTCAGAGGCATGTGAGGCATTCCGTCGAAAGGAGTCGGGGACCTAGGGCTTTCTCTAGGGACTCCACAGGTGGTGCAGACATCCCTTCACCTTGTGAGATGAAAGACTAGACTGTATTCAAGCCACTGCAAGGAAACCCGGCCTCCTTTCGAGTCAGGGCTTCTCGGTGTATATGCCCATTGAGGCAGCAATCTCAGGGTCCCTCCCTCATACCTATTGCTGAGAGAAGCCTCCTCTTGAGGGGCTTGTGGAAAGGTGGCCTACGTCTTGAGTCTAAGCCAGGGAATCAGCTCTCATCTCGAGGCAATTTGGGGTACACGGAGCAGTCCTCGAGTTGCTCTGCTGAACTTGGTACTCCTCTAGACTTGGCCCGTTGTTCTCGGGGAACCTCTGGAGTTGCCTAAAGGGAGTCAAGCCTCAGGTCGTGTTTGATGGGGAACGGGGGATGGCTCTGGAGTCAATGCAGGGGAAGCGGGCCTCATCTCGAGTTGATTTGGGGCCCATGGAGCTCCTTCGCGATGCTGGTGTGACCTCAGGGTCCCTCTCTACTTGTGACAGTGTTTTTGCGGACTGTCTCGACATCCATCAAGCAAGTCGAGGCTCCTGACATGTTTCAGGGGGCTCACGGAATTGCTCTGCATGCAGTGCAGGGGAATCGGGCCTCATCTCGCTTGGAGGGGGAAGTCTCATGGTTTTTCTCGAGTTGCGGCGGGGACCTGGGGTACATTCTCGACTTACGGCGGGGATGGCCCTTCAACCCTCGTGTTTGTTCAACGAAGTCAGGACTCCTGTCGAGTTACGAGGGACACCTCAGGAGTCTCTTCGAGGCTTGGCAGGGCAAAAGGGACGCTTCTCGAGGTGAGTCGGGAGACCCAGGGTCCCTTTCCAGTAGCCACAGGGATACTGGGATTCCTGTCAATGTTCAAGAGGAGTCAGGCTCCGTCAAATTTTGAAGCAGTGAGCTCTGCGTGCCTCTCGAGGTGTCAGAGGCATGTGAGGCATTCCGTCGAAAGGAGTCGGGGACCTAGGGCTTTCTCTAGGGACTCCACAGGTGGTGCAGACATCCCTTCACCTTGTGAGATGAAAGACTAGACTGTATTCAAGCCACTGCAAGGAAACCCGGCCTCCTTTCGAGTCAGGGCTTCTCGGTGTATATGCCCATTGAGGCAGCAATCTCAGGGTCCCTCCCTCATACCTATTGCTGAGAGAAGCCTCCTCTTGAGGGGCTTGTGGAAAGGTGGCCTACGTCTTGAGTCTAAGCCAGGGAATCAGCTCTCATCTCGAGGAATTTGGGGTACACGGAGCAGTCCTCGAGTTGCTCTGCTGAACTTGGTACTCCTCTAGACTTGGCCCGTTGTTCTCGGGGAACCTCTGGAGTTGCCTAAAGGGAGTCAAGCCTCAGGTCGTGTTTGATGGGGAACGGGGGATGGCTCTGGAGTCAAATGCAAAGGGGAAAAGCGGGTGCCATCAATCTGCGAAGTTAGATGTTTGGGGCCCATGGAGCTCCATTTCACGGTCGAGTGCTGGTGTGACCTCAGGGATCGCCTGGCTCTACTTGTGACCAAGGGCGTTTTATTTTTTTGGGCGGACCGCTGTCTTCGACATCCGAATCAATGGCAATGTCGATGCTGCCTGACATGTTTCCGGGGGCTCACCGAACTGCTCTGCATGCATGCAGGGGAATCGGGGTGCCTCAACTCGCTCAGGAGGGGGAAGTCTCATGGTTTTTTTCTCGAGTTTCGGGCGGGACCTGGGGTACATTCGCGACTTAACGGCTGGGAAGGCCCTTCAACCCTCATGTGGTTCAACGAAGGCAGGACTCAGGACACCTTCCAGTTTAACGAGGGACACCTCAGAGTCCTTCGAGGCTTGCAGGGCACAAAGGAACGCATCTCGAGGTGAGATCGGAGACCCAGGTCCCCTTTCCATGTAGCCACAGGGATACTGGGATTCCTTGGGGTATTTTCACTGTTTCAAGAGGAGTCTAGAGCTCCGTCAAATTTTGAAGCAGTGAGCTCTGCGTGCCTCTCGAGGTGTCAGAGGCATGTGAGGCATTCCGTCGAAAGGAGTCGGGGACCTAGGGCTTTCTCTAGGGACTCCACAGGTGGTGCAGACATCCCTTCACCTTGTGAGATGAAAGACTAGACTGTATTCAAGCCACTGCAAGGAAACCCGGCTCCTTTTCGAGTCAGGGCTTCTCGGTGTATATGCCCATTGAGGCAGCAATCTCAGGGTCCCTCCCATACCTATTGCTGAGAGAAGCCTCCTCTTGAGGGGCTTGTGGAAAGGTGGCCTACGTCTTGAGTCTAAGCCAGGGAATCAGCTCTCATCTCGAGGCAATTTGGGGTACACGGAGCAGTCCTCGAGTTGCTCTGCTGAACTTGGTACTCCTCTAGACTTGGCCCGTGTTCTCGGGGAACCTCTGGAGTTGCCTAAAGGGAGTCAAGCCTCAGGTCGTGTTTGATGGGGAACGGGGATGGCTCTGGAGTCAATGCAGGGGAAGCGGGCCTCATCTCGAGTTGATTTGGGGCCCATGGAGCTCCTTCGCGATGCTGGTGTGACCTCAGGGTCCCTCTCTACTTGTGACAGTGTTTTTGCGGACTGTCTCGACATCCATCAAGCAAGTCGAGGCTCCTGACATGTTTCAGGGGGCTCACGGAATTGCTCTGCATGCAGTGCAGGGGAATCGGGCCTCATCTCGCTTGGAGGGGGAAGTCTCATGGTTTTTCTCGAGTTGCGGCGGGGACCTGGGGTACATTCTCGACTTACGGCGGGGATGGCCCTTCAACCCTCGTGTTTGTTCAACGAAGTCAGGACTCCTGTCGAGTTACGAGGGACACCTCAGGAGTCTCTTCGAGGGCTTGGCAGGGCAAAAGGGACGCTTCTCGAGGTGAGTCGGGAGACCCAGGGTCCCTTTCCAGTAGCCACAGGGATACTGGGATTCCTGTCAATGTTCAAGAGGAGTCAGGCTCCGTCAAATTTTGAAGCAGTGAGCTCTGCGTGCCTCTCGAGATGTCAGAGCATGTGAGGCATTCCGTCAAGAGGATCGGACCTAGGCTTTCTCTACGGGACATCCACAGGTTGGAGCAGACTCCCTTCAGCTTGCTGAGATGAAAAGGACTAGACTTATTCAAGCCACTGCAATGAAAGCCGCCGTCCTTTCGAGTCAGGGGCCTCTCGTGTAATATGCCCATTTGAGGCACAATCTCAGGGTCCCTTCCCTCATACCTATTTGCGAGAGCAGCCTCCTCTTGATTGGGCTTGTGGAAAGGTGGCCTATAACGTCCTGAGTACTAAGCCAGGAGTCAGCGCTCATCTCGATGGCAATTTGGGGTACACGTGAGCAGTCTCGAGTTTCTCTGCTGAAACTTGGTACTCCTCAAGACTTGGCCCGTTGTTCTCGGGGTAACCATCAGGAGGTATGTCCATAAAGGAGGGAGTCAAGGCTCAGGTTCGTCTATTGATTGGGGCACATCGGGGGATGGCACTGGAGTCAATCGCAGTGGAATTCGGGCCTGCTATTCTCGAGTTGATCTTCTATAGGCCTCATTGGAGCTCCTCTTCGCTACGCAGGAGTGACCCTCAGGGTCACCACTTTCTACTCTGGGGATCAGTGTCTTTTGCGGAACTGGTCCTCGACACCCATCAAGCCAATTCTGAGGCTCTCCTGAACTCTTAGCTTTCATGCGGATGCTACAACTACCGGATATCTGCTCTGCATGACAAAGTGCACTGCGGGAGATCGGGCCCCTCCATCTCGCTCTGAGAGGGTGGAAGTCCTCATTGGACCTTCCCTCGAGTTGATCTGCGTGGAGCTGGGAGACCTGGGGTACAATCTTCCGACTTACGCGGGGGCAGATGGCTCTATCAACCCTCGATGTGGTTCATAACATCGAAGGTCATAGGACATCCGGTCAGAGCATGTTACGAGAGTACGCAATTCCCTCAGGAGTCTCATCGATTGCGTGCTTTGGGACGGGCATAAAGGAACTCTCCGTTGCATCTCGAGGAGATTCGGTGAGACTCTCCAGGGTTCCCCTTTTCCAGTAGCCACAGTGGATTCTCTGGGATTCCTCGTCAATGTACAAGTAGCGGACGTCACGCTCCGTCAGTATATCTTTTGTTGAAGCGAGTGCCCAGCTCTTGCCTAGCTCTCTCTCGAAGGTGTTCTCCTAGAGGCATGTGAGGCATTCCGTCGAACTCGAATCGGTGGACACTAGGAGGCTTTCTCGATAGGGACGTCTCACAGGTAGGCTCGCCCACGCACTATCACTTCAGACTTGTGAGAATAAATACAAGAACTGTATTCAATGCCACTGACATCGGAAAGCCAGACAGTCCTGTTTTCGAGTTCAGTGCTTTTCTCAGTCGCGATATGACCCCATATGAGGCATCAATCTCAAGGTCCCTCCCTCTCATACCTATTGCTGAGAGAAGCCTCCTCTTCTGAGGGCTTTGTGTGAAATGGTGGCCTTACGTCTTGAGTCTAAAGCCAGGGAAATCAGCTCTCATCTCGAGGCTTCTTTGGAGATCGTACACACGGATAGCAGATCCTCCGCAGTTGCTCTGCTGAACTTGCGATACTCCTCTAAGACTTCAGGTCCTCACGTTGTTCTCGGAATCTGGACTGGACCTCTGGAGTTGTTCTAAAGAGGCCACGTCAAGCCTCAGGTCCGTGTTTGATGGGCTAACGGGGGAGATGGTCTCTGGAGTCAACTGCATAGGGAACGGCGGGCCTCATCTCGAGTTGATTTGTGGGCCCAGGTTCAGCTCCTTCGCGATCGCTGCAGTGTGACCTCAGGCGTCGCCTCTCTACTCATGTGACAATGTGTTTCTCTGCGAGCACTGTCTCGACATAGCCCATCATCAGATAAAGCAAGTCGAGGACTCCTGACATGTTTCAAGGGTCGGATCTCACGTGAATTGCTTACTGCATCATGCAATGGCATGGTGGGGGGGGGGGGGGGGGGGGGGGGGGGATCGGCCGTCATCTCGCTGCGGGAGGATGGAAGTGGAGGGTGAAGTCTCATGTTTTTCTCTCGAGTTGCGGCGGGTACGGACCTGGAGGTACATTCTCGACTTACATGGCGGGGATGGCCCTTCAAACCCGTCACTGTGTCACTCGGTTCAACGAAGATCAGGCACTTCCTGTCGAACTGTTACCGAAGGGAACACCTCAGTAGCTCCTCTTCGAGGCTTGGCAGGGCTAAAAGGGAACTCTTAGTACGTCGAGTTGAAGTCGGGAGACGCACATGGTCCCCTTATGCCAGTAGCCACAAGGTATACTGGGATTTTCCTGCGATCAATGTTCAAGAAGGACTAGTCCAGAGCTCCGTCAAATTTTGCGCAAGCAGTGAGCTCTGCGTGAGCCTCTCGAGTGTGTCAGAGGCATGTGAGGCATTCCGTCGAAAGGACATCGGGGACCTAGGAGGCTTTCTCTAGGAGACTCCACAGGTGGTGCAGACCTATCACCTTCAGTTCTTGTGAGATGAACTAGTGTACTAGACTGTCATAGTTCAAGCCACTGCAAGGAAATCTACCGGCCTCCTTTCGAGATCAGGTGCTTCTCTGTGTATATGCCTCATTGAAGCAGAGCAATCTCAGGGGTCCCTCCTTTCCCTCAATTAACCTATTGCTGAGGAGAAGCAGCCTCCTCATTGCAGGTGGCCTATGTGTAGAACATGGATGGGCCTAGCGTCTTGATTCTAAGCCAGGGATATCACACTCTCATCTCGTAGGCAATCTTGTGGTGGTACTAGCGGAGCAGTCCTCGAGTTTGCTCTGCCTGAACTTCATGGTACTCCTCTAGACTTGGGCCATCGTTGTTCTCCGTCTGGGCGCCTAACCTCTGGAGTTCTGCCTAAAGGAGAGTCACTAGCCTCAGGTCGTGTTCTTGATGGTGGAACGGGGGATGGCTCTGGAGTCAATGCAGCCGGAAGCGGTTGGCCTCATCTCGAGTTGATTTGTGGGCCCATGGAGCTCCTTCGCGATGCTGGTGTTCCTGTGATTCCTCAGGGTCTCCTCTCTACTTGTGACAGTGTTTTTGCGGACTGTCTCTCTCGCACAGTCCATCAAGCAAGTCGAATCGGACTCCTGACATGTTTTCAGGGGGCTCACGGAATTGCTCTGCATGCAGTGCAGGGGGAATCGGGCCTCATCTCGCTTGGAGGGGGAAGTCTCATGGTTTTTCTCGAGTTGCGAGCGGGGACCTGGGGTACATTCCTCGACTTACGGCGGGGATGGCCCTTCAACCCTCGTGTTGGTTCAACGAAGTCAGGACCTCCTGTCGAGTTCACGAGGGTACACCTCAGGAGTCAGTCTTCGAGGCTTGGCACATCGGCAAAAGGAACGCTCTCTCGTGATAAATCTTCATTCTCGGGAGACCCAGGGTCCCTTTCCAGTAGCCACAGGGATACTGGGATTCCTGTCAATGTTCAAGAGCGAGTCAGGCTCCGTCAAATTTTGAAGCAGTGAGCTCTGCGTGGCCTCTCGAGGTGTCAGAGGCGTGAGGCATTCCGTCGAACTCTCCCGAGTCGGGGACCTAGGGGCTTTCTCTACAGGGAACTCCACAGGTGGTGCAGACATCCCTTCGACCTTGGGCTGAGATGAAAGACTAGACACTGTATTCAAGCCACTGCAAGGCGAAAGAGCCGGCCTCCTTTCGACGTCAGGGCTCTCGTGTACATATGCCCATTGAGGCGTTCAGCAATCTCAGGGTCCCTCCTCTCATACCTATTGCTGAGCTTAGAAGCCTCCTCTTGAGGGGCTGTGGCAAAGGTGGCCTACGTCTTGAGTCTAAGCCAGTGGAATCAGCTCTCATCTCGAGGGCAATTTGGGGTACACGGATGCAGTCCTCGAGTTGCTCTGACTGAACTTGGTACTCCCTGACTAGACTTGGCCCGTTGTTCTCCGGGGAACCTCTCGGAGTTGCCTAAAGGGAGTCAAGCCTCAGGTCCGTGTTTGATGGGGAACTGGGGATGGCTCTGGAGTCAATGCAGGGGAAGCGGGCCTCATCTCGGTTGATTTGGGGCCCATGGAGCTCCTTCGCGATGCTGGTGTGACCTCAGGGTCCCTCTCTACTTGTGACAGTGTTTTTTTGCGGACTGTCTCGACATCCATCAAGCAAGTCGAGCTCCTGACATGTTTCAGGGGGCTCACGGAATTGCTCTGCATGCAGTGCAGGGAATCGGGCCCTCATCTCGCTTGGAGGGGGAAGTCTCATGTTTTTTCTCGAGTTGCGGCGGGACCTGGGGTACATTCTCGACTTATTACGGCGGGTATGGGCCTTTCAAACCCTCGTGTTGGTTCAACGAAGTCAGGACTCCTGTCGAGTTACGAGGGACACCTCAGGAGTCTCTTCGAGGCTTGGCAGGGCAAAAGGGACGCTTCTCGAGGTGAGTCGGGAGACCCAGGGTCCTTTCCATATAGCCAACAGTGATACTGGGATTCCTGTCCATATGTTCAAGAGGTGAGTCAGGCTCCGTCAAATTTTGAAGCAGTGAGCTCTGCGTTCTTCATGCGAGGGTGTCAGCAGGATCATGTGAGCATTCCGTCGAAAGGAGTCGGGGACCCTAGCGGCTTTTTCTCTAGGGACTCCACAGGTGGTGCAGACATCCCTTAAGCTTGTGAGATGAAAAGTACCTAGACTGTATTCAAGCCACTCTGCAAGGAAAAGTCCGGACCTCCTTTCGAGTCAGGACTTCTCTCGGTGTATATGCCCATTGTAGGCAGCAATCTCAGGGCGAGCTCCCTCCCTCATACCTATTGCTTGACGAGAAAGCCTCCTCTTGAGGGGCGACTTGTGGGGAACAGGTGGCCTACGTCTTGAGATCTAATTAGGTCGCTGCCAGGTGGAATTCAGCTCTCATCTCGAGTGCAATTTGGGGTACACGGAGTCAGTCCTCGAGACATTTGCAAGACTGCTCGATCAGAACTTGGTACTCCATCTAGACTTGGCCCTTGTTTCTCGGGGAACCTCTGGAGTTGCCTAAAGGGAGTCAAGCCTCAGGTCGTGTTTGATGGGGAACGGGGGTGGCTCTGGAGTCCAATGCAGGGGAAGCGGGCCTCATCTCGAGTTGATTTGGGGCCCATGGAGCTCCTTCGCGATGCTGGTGTGACCTCAGGGTCCCTCTCTACTTGTGACAGTGTTTTGCGGACTGTCTCGACATCCATCAAGCAAGTCGAGGCTCCTGACATGTTTCAGGGGGCTCACGGAATTGCTCTGCATGCCGTGCAGGGGAATCGGGCCTCATCTCTGCTTTTCGGATAGGGGGTAAGTCTCATGGTTTTTCTCGAGTTCCGTTTCGGCGGGGACGTCTGGGGTACATCACTCGACTTGCGCCGATCGGGGATGGCCCTAGATCACAGCCTCCCGAGCGTGTTTGCGAGTACACCGACAGATCAGTCATTAACTACCTGTGCGAATTACGAGAGGGACATCCAGGGTCTCGGGAGAGGAGGATCTCTTCGCAAGGCTTGGTAAATGCAAAGATGCGATGAGCTCTTCATCGACGTTGTGGGGCCTTTTTCCGATAGACCATCGGGTCACTTTTCATCAGTAGCCTACTGGGCGACTAACTCGGGGACTTGCCTGTCTAATGCACATACGACGTGTCCAGGCGCTCCTGTCATCAGAATTCTTCGAAGCAGTGTAGCTCTGCGTGCCCTCACGACGGTGTCAGAATGATCATCTGAGCGTGTGCATTCCGTCGAACATGGCGTCGTGGACTAGGCTTCTTCTGCTAGTGACTCCACATGGTGGTAACACCGTAGACATGTCGTCAACTTGCTCGAGTTATCAAAGACTCACGAGACTGTATTAAAGAGCCAAATGACCAATAGGAAAGCCTGGCTCTCCTTTCGGGTCGCCTGCCAGGGTCTCTTCCGCGTGTCACTCATGCGGCCATTCAGGCGAGCAACACTCAGTGCGTTCCCATCCCTCATACACTACTTGAACTTGAGGACAGGAAGTCACTCCACGTGGACGCGAGCTTGTGGCATGGTGGCACGACTTGAGTCTAAGCCAGGGAATCAGCTCTATCTCGAGGCAATTTGGGGTAACACGGAGCAGTCCTCGAGTTGCTATGCTGAAACTTGGTACTCCTCTAGACTTGGCCCGTTGTTTCTCGGGGACCTCTGGAGTTGCTAAGGGAGTCAAGCCTCAGGTCGTGTTTGATGGGGAACGGGGGGAGGATGGCTCTGGAGTCATGCAGGGGAGCGGGCCTCATCTCGAGTTGATTCTGGGGGGGGGGCCCCATGGAGCTCCTTCGCGATGCTGGTGTGACCTCAGGGTCCCTCTCTACTTGTGACAGTGTTTTTGCGGACTGTCTCGACATCCATCAAGCAAGTCGAGGCTCCTGACATGTTTCAGGGGGCTCACGGAATTGCTCTGCATGCAGTGCAGGGGAATCGGGCCTCATCTCGCTTGGAGGGGGAAGTCTCATGGTTTTTCTCGAGTTGCGGCGGGGACCTGGGGTACATTCTCGACTTACGGCGGGGATGGCCCTTCAACCCTCGTGTTTGTTCAACGAAGTCAGGACTCCTGTCGAGTTACGAGGGACACCTCAGGAGTCTCTTCGAGGCTTGGCAGGGCAAAAGGGACGCTTCTCGAGGTGAGTCGGGAGACCCAGGGTCCCTTTCCAGTAGCCACAGGGATACTGGGATTCCTGTCAATGTTCAAGAGGAGTCAGGCTCCGTCAAATTTTGAAGCAGTGAGCTCTGCGTGCCTCTCGAGGTGTCAGAGGCATGTGAGGCATTCCGTCGAAAGGAGTCGGGGACCTAGGGCTTTCTCTAGGGACTCCACAGGTGGTGCAGACATCCCTTCACCTTGTGAGATGAAAGACTAGACTGTATTCAAGCCACTGCAAGGAAACCCGGCCTCCTTTCGAGTCAGGGCTTCTCGGTGTATATGCCCATTGAGGCAGCAATCTCAGGGTCCCTCCCTCATACCTATTGCTGAGAGAAGCCTCCTCTTGAGGGGCTTGTGGAAAGGTGGCCTACGTCTTGAGTCTAAGCCAGGGAATCAGCTCTCATCTCGAGGCAATTTGGGGTACACGGAGCAGTCCTCGAGTTGCTCTGCTGAACTTGGTACTCCTCTAGACTTGGCCCGTTGTTCTCGGGGAACCTCTGGAGTTGCCTAAAGGGAGTCAAGCCTCAGGTCGTGTTTGATGGGGAACGGGGGATGGCTCTGGAGTCAATGCAGGGGAAGCGGGCCTCATCTCGAGTTGATTTGGGGCCCATGGAGCTCCTTCGCGATGCTGGTGTGACCTCAGGGTCCCTCTCTACTTGTGACAGTGTTTTTTTGCGGACTGTCTCGACATCCATCAAGCAAGTCGAGGCCTGACTGACATTTTCAGGGGGCTCACGGAATTGCTCTGCATGCAGTGCAGGGGAATCGGGCCTCATCTCGCTTGGAGGGGGAAGTCTCATGGTTTTTCTCGAGTTGCGGCGGGGACCTGGGGTACATTCTCGACTTACGGCGGGGATGGCCCTTCAACCCTCGTGTTTGTTCAACGAAGTCAGGACTCCTGTCGAGTTACGAGGGACACCTCAGGAGTCTCTTCGAGGCTTGGCAGGGCAAAAGGAACGCTTCTCGAGGTGAGTCGGGAGACCCAGGGTCCCTTTCCAGTAGCCACAGGGATACTGGGATTCCTGTCAATGTTCAAGAGGAGTCAGGCTCCGTCAAATTTTGAAGCAGTGAGCTCTGCGTGCCTCTCGAGGTGTCAGAGGCATGTGAGGCATTCCGTCGAAAGGAGTCGGGGACCTAGGGCTTTCTCTAGGGACTCCACAGGTGGTGCAGACATCCCTTCACCTTGTGAGATGAAAGACTAGACTGTATTCAAGCCACTGCAAGGAAACCCGGCCTCCTTTCGAGTCAGGGCTTCTCGGTGTATATGCCCATTGAGGCAGCAATCTCAGGGTCCCTCCCATACCTATTGCTGAGAGAAGCCTCCTCTTGAGGGGCTTGTGGAAAGGTGGCCTACGTCTTGAGTCTAAGCCAGGGAATCAGCTCTCATCTCGAGGCAATTTGGGGTACACGGAGCAGTCCTCGAGTTGCTCTGCTGAACTTGGTACTCCTCTAGACTTGGCCCGTTGTTCTCGGGGAACCTCTGGAGTTGCCTAAAGGGAGTCAAGCCTCAGGTCGTGTTTGATGGGGAACGGGGGATGGCTCTGGAGTCAATGCAGGGGAAGCGGGCCTCATCTCGAGTTGATTTGGGGCCCATGGAGCTCCTTCGCGATGCTGCTGGTGTGACCTCAGGGTCCCTCTCTACTTGTGACAGTGTTTTTGCGGACTGTCTCGACATCCATCAAGCAAGTCGAGGCTCCTGACATGTTTCAGGGGGCTCACGGAATTGCTCTGCATGCAGTGCAGGGGAATCGGGCCTCATCTCGCTTGGAGGGGGAAGTCTCATGGTTTTTCTCGAGTTGCGGCGGGGACCTGGGGTACATTCTCGACTTACGGCGGGGATGGCCCTTCAACCCTCGTGTTTGTTCAACGAAGTCAGGACTCCTGTCGAGTTACGAGGGACACCTCAGGAGTCTCTTCGAGGCTTGGCAGGGCAAAAGGACGCTTCTCGAGGTGAGTCGGGAGACCCAGGGTCCCTTTCCAGTAGCCACAGGGATACTGGGATTCCTGTCAATGTTCAAGAGGAGTCAGGCTCCGTCAAATTTTGAAGCAGTGAGCTCTGCGTGCCTCTCGAGGTGTCAGAGGCATGTGAGGCATTCCGTCGAAAGGAGTCGGGGACCTAGGGCTTTCTCTAGGGACTCCACAGGTGGTGCAGACATCCCTTCACTTGTGAGATGAAAGACTAGACTGTATTCAAGCCACTGCAAGGAAACCCCGGCCTCCTTTCGAGTCAGGGCTTCTCGGTGTATATGCCCATTGAGGCAGCAATCTCAGGGTCCCTCCCTCATACCTATTGCTGAGAGAAGCCCTCCTCTTGAGGGGCTTGTGGAAAGGTGGCCTACGTCTTGAGTCTAAGCCAGGGAATCAGCTCTCATCTCGAGGCAATTTGGGGTACACGGAGCAGTCCTCGAGTTGCTCTGCTGAACTTGGTACTCCTCTAGACTTGGCCCGTTGTTCTCGGGGAACCTCTGGAGTTGCCTAAAGGGAGTCAAGCCTCAGGTCGTGTTTGATGGGGAACGGGGGATGGCTCTGGAGTCAATGCAGGGGAAGCGGGCCTCATCTCGAGTTGATTTGGGGCCCATGGAGCTCCTTCGCGATGCTGGTGTGACCTCAGGGTCCCTCTCTACTTGTGACAGTGTTTTTGCGGACTGTCTCGACATCCATCAAGCAAGTCGAGGCTCCTGACATGTTTCAGGGGGCTCACGGAATTGCTCTGCATGCAGTGCAGGGGAATCGGGCCTCATCTCGCTTGGAGGGGGAAGTCTCTCATGGTTTTTCTCGAGTTGCGGCGGGGACCTGGGGTACATTCTCGACTTACGGCGGGGATGGCCCTTCAACCCTCGTGTTTGTTCAACGAAGTCAGGACTCCTGTCGAGTTACGAGGGACACCTCAGGAGTCTCTTCGAGGCTTGGCAGGGCAAAAGGACGCTTCTCGAGGTGAGTCGGGAGACCCAGGGTCCCTTTCCAGTAGCCACAGGGATACTGGGATTCCTGTCAATGTTCAAGAGGAGTCAGGCTCCGTCAAATTTTGAAGCAGTGAGCTCTGCGTGCCTCTCGAGGTGTCAGAGGCATGTGAGGCATTCCGTCGAAAGGAGTCGGGGACCTAGGGCTTTCTCTAGGGACTCCACAGGTGGTGCAGACATCCCTTCACCTTGTGAGATGAAAGACTAGACTGTATTCAAGCCACTGCAAGGAAACCCGGCCTCCTTTCGAGTCAGGGCTTCTCGGTGTATATGCCCATTGAGGCAGCAATCTCAGGGTCCCTCCCTCATACCTATTGCTGAGAGAAGCCTCCTCTTGAGGGGCTTGTGGAAAGGTGGCCTACGTCTTGAGTCTAAGCCAGGGAATCAGCTCTCATCTCGAGGCAATTTGGGGTACACGGAGCAGTCCTCGAGTTGCTCTGCTGAACTTGGTACTCCTCTAGACTTGGCCCGTTGTTCTCGGGGAACCTCTGGAGTTGCCTAAAGGGAGTCAAGCCTCAGGTCGTGTTTGATGGGGAACGGGGGATGGCTCTGGAGTCAATGCAGGGGAAGCGGGCCTCATCTCGAGTTGATTTGGGGCCCATGGAGCTCCTTCGCGATGCTGGTGTGACCTCAGGGTCCCTCTCTACTTGTGACAGTGTTTTTGCGGACTGTCTCGACATCCATCAAGCAAGTCGAGGCTCCTGACATGTTTCAGGGGGCTCACGGAATTGCTCTGCATGCAGTGCAGGGGAATCGGGCCTCATCTCGCTTGGAGGGGGAAGTCTCATGGTTTTTCTCGAGTTGCGGCGGGGACCTGGGGTACATTCTCGACTTACGGCGGGGATGGCCCTTCAACCCTCGTGTTTGTTCAACGAAGTCAGGACTCCTGTCGAGTTACGAGGGACACCTCAGGAGTCTCTTCGAGGCTTGGCAGGGCAAAAGGAACGCTTCTCGAGGTGAGTCGGGAGACCCAGGGTCCCTTTCCAGTAGCCACAGGGATACTGGGATTCCTGTCAATGTTCAAGAGGAGTCAGGCTCCGTCAAATTTTGAAGCAGTGAGCTCTGCGTGCCTCTCGAGGTGTCAGAGGCATGTGAGGCATTCCGTCGAAAGGAGTCGGGGACCTAGGGCTTTCTCTAGGGACTCCACAGGTGGTGCAGACATCCCTTCACCTTGTGAGATGAAAGACTAGACTGTATTCAAGCCACTGCAAGGAAACCGGCCTCCTTTCGAGTCAGGGCTTCTCGGTGTATATGCCCATTGAGGCAGCAATCTCAGGGTCCCTCCCTCATACCTATTGCTGAGAGAAGCCTCCTCTTGAGGGGCTTGTGGAAAGGTGGCCTACGTCTTGAGTCTAAGCCAGGGAATCAGCTCTCATCTCGAGGCAATTTGGGGTACACGGAGCAGTCCTCGAGTTGCTCTGCTGAACTTGGTACTCCTCTAGACTTGGCCCGTTGTTCTCGGGGAACCTCTGGAGTTGCCTAAAGGGAGTCAAGCCTCAGGTCGTGTTTGATGGGGAACGGGGGATGGCTCTGGAGTCAATGCAGGGGAAGCGGGCCTCATCTCGAGTTGATTTGGGGCCCATGGAGCTCCTTCGCGATGCTGGTGTGACCTCAGGGTCCCTCTCTACTTGTGACAGTGTTTTTGCGACTGTCTCGACATCCATCAAGCAAGTCGAGGCTCCTGACATGTTTCAGGGGGCTCACGGAATTGCTCTGCATGCAGTGCAGGGGAATCGGGCCTCATCTCGCTTGGAGGGGGAAGTCTCATGGTTTTTCTCGAGTTGCGGCGGGGACCTGGGGTACATTCTCGACTTTACGGCGGGGATGGCCCTTCAACCCTCGTGTTTGTTCAACGAAGTCAGGACTCCTGTCGAGTTACGAGGGACACCTCAGGAGTCTCTTCGAGGCTTGGCAGGGCAAAAGGACGCTTCTCGAGGTGAGTCGGGAGACCCAGGGTCCCTTTCCAGTAGCCACAGGGATACTGGGATTCCTGTCAATGTTCAAGAGGAGTCAGGCTCCGTCAAATTTTGAAGCAGTGAGCTCTGCGTGCCTCTCGAGGTGTCAGAGGCATGTGAGGCATTCCGTCGAAAGGAGTCGGGGACCTAGGGCTTTCTCTAGGGACTCCACAGGTGGTGCAGACATCCCCCTTCACCTTGTGAGATGAAAGACTAGACTGTATTCAAGCCACTGCAAGGAAACCCGGCCTCCTTTCGAGTCAGGGCTTCTCGGTGTATATGCCCATTGAGGCAGCAATCTCAGGGTCCCTCCCTCATACCTATTGCTGAGAGAAGCCTCCTCTTGAGGGGCTTGTGGAAAGGTGGCCTACGTCTTGAGTCTAAGCCAGGGAATCAGCTCTCATCTCGAGGCAATTTGGGGTACACGGAGCAGTCCTCGAGTTGCTCTGCTGAACTTGGTACTCCTCTAGACTTGGCCCGTTGTTCTCGGGGAACTCTGGAGTTGCCTAAAGGGAGTCAAGCCTCAGGTCGTGTTTGATGGGGAACGGGGGATGGCTCTGGAGTCAATGCAGGGGAAGCGGGCCTCATCTCGAGTTGATTTGGGGCCATGGAGCTCCTTCGCGATGCTGGTGTGACCTCAGGGTCCCTCTCTACTTGTGACAGTGTTTTTGCGGACTGTCTCGACATCCATCAAGCAAGTCGAGGCTCCTGACATGTTTCAGGGGGCTCACGGAATTGCTCTGCATGCAGTGCAGGGGAATCGGGCCTCATCTCGCTTGGAGGGGGAAGTCTCATGGTTTTTCTCGAGTTGCGGCGGGGACCTGGGGTACATTCTCGACTTACGGCGGGGATGGCCCTTCAACCCTCGTGTTTGTTCAACGAAGTCAGGACTCCTGTCGAGTTACGAGGGACACCTCAGGAGTCTCTTCGAGGCTTGGCAGGGCAAAAGGGACGCTTCTCGAGGTGAGTCGGGAGACCCAGGGTCCCTTTCCAGTAGCCACAGGGATACTGGGATTCCTGTCAATGTTCAAGAGGAGTCAGGCTCCGTCAAATTTTGAAGCAGTGAGCTCTGCGTGCCTCTCGAGGTGTCAGAGGCATGTGAGGCATTCCGTCGAAAGGAGTCGGGGACCTAGGGCTTTCTCTAGGGACTCCACAGGTGGTGCAGACATCCCTTCACCTTGTGAGATGAAAGACTAGACTGTATTCAAGCCACTGCAAGGAAAGCCGGCCTCCTTTCGAGTCAGGGCTTCTCGGTGTATATGCCCATTGAGGCAGCAATCTCAGGGTCCCTCCCTCATACCTATTGCTGAGAGAAGCCTCCTCTTGAGGGGCTTGTGGAAAGGTGGCCTACGTCTTGAGTCTAAGCCAGGGAATCAGCTCTCATCTCGAGGCAATTTGGGGTACACGGAGCAGTCCTCGAGTTGCTCTGCTGAACTTGGTACTCCTCTAGACTTGGCCCGTTGTTCTCGGGGAACCTCTGGAGTTGCCTAAAGGGAGTCAAGCCTCAGGTCGTGTTTGATGGGGAACGGGGGATGGCTCTGGAGTCAATGCAGGGGAAGCGGGCCTCATCTCGAGTTGATTTGGGGCCCATGGAGCTCCTTCGCGATGCTGGTGTGACCTCAGGGTCCCTCTCTACTTGTGACAGTGTTTTTGCGGACTGTCTCGACATCCATCAAGCAAGTCGAGGCTCCTGACATGTTTCAGGGGGCTCACGGAATTGCTCTGCATGCAGTGCAGGGGAATCGGGCCTCATCTCGCTTGGAGGGGGAAGTCTCATGGTTTTTCTCGAGTTGCGGCGGGGACCTGGGGTACATTCTCGACTTACGGCGGGGATGGCCCTTCAACCCTCGTGTTTGTTCAACGAAGTCAGGACTCCTGTCGAGTTACGAGGGACACCTCAGGAGTCTCTTCGAGGCTTGGCAGGGCAAAAGGGACGCTTCTCGAGGTGAGTCGGGAGACCCAGGGTCCCTTTCCAGTAGCCACAGGGATACTGGGATTCCTGTCAATGTTCAAGAGGAGTCAGGCTCCGTCAAATTTTGAAGCAGTGAGCTCTGCGTGCCTCTCGAGGTGTCAGAGGCATGTGAGGCATTCCGTCGAAAGGAGTCGGGGACCTAGGGCTTTCTCTAGGGACTCCACAGGTGGTGCAGACATCCCTTCACCTTGTGAGATGAAAGACTAGACTGTATTCAAGCCACTGCAGGAAACCGGCCTCCTTTCGAGTCAGGGCTTCTCGGTGTATATGCCCATTGAGGCAGCAATCTCAGGGTCCCTCCCTCATACCTATTGCTGAGAGAAGCCTCCTCTTGAGGGGCTTGTGGAAAGGTGGCCTACGTCTTGAGTCTAAGCCAGGGAATCAGCTCTCATCTCGAGGCAATTTGGGGTACACGGAGCAGTCCTCGAGTTGCTCTGCTGAACTTGGTACTCCTCTAGACTTGGCCCGTTGTTCTCGGGGAACCTCTGGAGTTGCCTAAAGGGAGTCAAGCCTCAGGTCGTGTTTGATGGGGAACGGGGGATGGCTCTGGAGTCAATGCAGGGGAAGCGGGCCTCATCTCGAGTTGATTTGGGGCCCATGGAGCTCCTTCGCGATGCTGGTGTGACCTCAGGGTCCCTCTCTACTTGTGACAGTGTTTTTGCGGACTGTCTCGACATCCATCAAGCAAGTCGAGGCTCCTGACATGTTTCAGGGGGCTCACGGAATTGCTCTGCATGCAGTGCAGGGGAATCGGGCCTCATCTCGCTTGGAGGGGGAAGTCTCATGGTTTTTTTCTCGAGTTGCGGCGGGGACCTGGGGTACATTCTCGACTTACGGCGGGGATGGCCCTTCAACCCTCGTGTTTGTTCAACGAAGTCAGGACTCCTGTCGAGTTACGAGGGACACCTCAGGAGTCTCTTCGAGGCTTGGCAGGGCAAAAGGAACGCTTCTCGAGGTGAGTCGGGAGACCCAGGGTCCCTTTCCAGTAGCCACAGGGATACTGGGATTCCTGTCAATGTTCAAGAGGAGTCAGGCTCCGTCAAATTTTGAAGCAGTGAGCTCTGCGTGCCTCTCGAGGTGTCAGAGGCATGTGAGGCATTCCGTCGAAAGGAGTCGGGGACCTAGGGCTTTCTCTAGGGACTCCACAGGTGGTGCAGACATCCCTTCACCTTGTGAGATGAAAGACTAGACTGTATTCAAGCCACTGCAAGGAAACCGGCCTCCTTTGAGTCAGGGCTTCTCGGTGTATATGCCCATTGAGGCAGCAATCTCAGGGTCCCTCCCTCATACCTATTGCTGAGAGAAGCCTCCTCTTGAGGGGCTTGTGGAAAGGTGGCCTACGTCTTGAGTCTAAGCCAGGGAATCAGCTCTCATCTCGAGGCAATTTGGGGTACACGGAGCAGTCCTCGAGTTGCTCTGCTGAACTTGGTACTCCTCTAGACTTGGCCCGTTGTTCTCGGGGAACCTCTGGAGTTGCCTAAAGGGAGTCAAGCCTCAGGTCGTGTTTGATGGGGAACGGGGGATGGCTCTGGAGTCAATGCAGGGGAAGCGGGCCTCATCTCGAGTTGATTTGGGGCCCATGGAGCTCCTTCGCGATGCTGGTGTGACCTCAGGGTCCCTCTCTACTTGTGACAGTGTTTTTGCGGACTGTCTCGACATCCATCAAGCAAGTCGAGGCTCCTGACATGTTTCAGGGGGCTCACGGAATTGCTCTGCATGCAGTGCAGGGGATCGGGCCTCATCTCGCTTGGAGGGGGAAGTCTCATGGTTTTTCTCGAGTTGCGGCGGGGGGACCTGGGGTACATTCTCGACTTACGGCGGGGATGGCCCTTCAACCCTCGTGTTTGTTCAACGAAGTCAGGACTCCTGTCGAGTTACGAGGGACACCTCAGGAGTCTCTTCGAGGCTTGGCAGGGCAAAAGGACGCTTCTCGAGGTGAGTCGGGAGACCCAGGGTCCCTTTCCAGTAGCCACAGGGATACTGGGATTCCTGTCAATGTTCAAGAGGAGTCAGGCTCCGTCAAATTTTGAAGCAGTGAGCTCTGCGTGCCTCTCGAGGTGTCAGAGGCATGTGAGGCATTCCGTCGAAAGGAGTCGGGGACCTAGGGCTTTCTCTAGGGACTCCACAGGTGGTGCAGACATCCCTTCACCTTGTGAGATGAAAGACTAGACTGTATTCAAGCCACTGCAAGGAAAACCCGGCCTCCTTTCGAGTCAGGGCTTCTCGGTGTATATATGCCCATTGAGGCAGCAATCTCAGGGTCCCTCCCTCATACCTATTGCTGAGAGAAGCCTCCTCTTGAGGGGCTTGTGGAAAGGTGGCCTACGTCTTGAGTCTAAGCCAGGGAATCAGCTCTCATCTCGAGGCAATTTGGGGTACACGGAGCAGTCCTCGAGTTGCTCTGCTGAACTTGGTACTCCTCTAGACTTGGCCCGTTGTTCTCGGGGAACCTCTGGAGTTGCCTAAAGGGAGTCAAGCCTCAGGTCGTGTTTGATGGGGAACGGGGGATGGCTCTGGAGTCAATGCAGGGGAAGCGGGCCTCATCTCGAGTTGATTTGGGGCCCATGGAGCTCCTTCGCGATGCTGGTGTGACCTCAGGGTCCCTCTCTACTTGTGACAGTGTTTTTGCGGACTGTCTCGACATCCATCAAGCAAGTCGAGGCTCCTGACATGTTTCAGGGGGCTCACGGAATTGCTCTGCATGCAGTGCAGGGGAATCGGGCCTCATCTCGCTTGGAGGGGGAAGTCTCATGGTTTTTCTCGAGTTGCGGCGGGGACCTGGGGTACATTCTCGACTTACGGCGGGGATGGCCCTTCAACCCTCGTGTTTGTTCAACGAAGTCAGGACTCCTGTCGAGTTACGAGGGACACCTCAGGAGTCTCTTCGAGGCTTGGCAGGGCAAAAGGGACGCTTCTCGAGGTGAGTCGGGAGACCCAGGGTCCCTTTCCAGTAGCCACAGGGATACTGGGATTCCTGTCAATGTTCAAGAGGAGTCAGGCTCCGTCAAATTTTGAAGCAGTGAGCTCTGCGTGCCTCTCGAGGTGTCAGAGGCATGTGAGGCATTCCGTCGAAAGGAGTCGGGGACCTAGGGCTTTCTCTAGGGACTCCACAGGTGGTGCAGACATCCCTTCACCTTGTGAGATGAAAGACTAGACTGTATTCAAGCCACTGCAAGGAAACCCGGCCTCCTTTCGAGTCAGGGCTTCTCGGTGTATATGCCCATTGAGGCAGCAATCTCAGGGTCCCTCCCTCATACCTATTGCTGAGAGAAGCCTCCTCTTGAGGGGCTTGTGGAAAGGTGGCCTACGTCTTGAGTCTAAGCCAGGGAATCAGCTCTCATCTCGAGGCAATTTGGGGTACACGGAGCAGTCCTCGAGTTGCTCTGCTGAACTTGGTACTCCTCTAGACTTGGCCCGTTGTTCTCGGGGAACCTCTGGAGTTGCCTAAAGGGAGTCAAGCCTCAGGTCGTGTTTGATGGGGAACGGGGGATGGCTCTGGATGGCTCTGGAGTCAATGCAGGGGAAGCGGGCCTCATCTCGAGTTGATTTGGGGCCCATGGAGCTCCTTCGCGATGCTGGTGTGACCTCAGGGTCCCTCTCTACTTGTGACAGTGTTTTTGCGGACTGTCTCGACATCCATCAAGCAAGTCGAGGCTCCTGACATGTTTCAGGGGGCTCACGGAATTGCTCTGCATGCAGTGCAGGGGAATCGGGCCTCATCTCGCTTGGAGGGGGAAGTCTCATGGTTTTTTTCTCGAGTTGCGGCGGGGACCTGGGGTACATTCTCGACTTACGGCGGGGATGGCCCTTCAACCCTCGTGTTTGTTCAACGAAGTCAGGACTCCTGTCGAGTTACGAGGGACACCTCAGGAGTCTCTTCGAGGCTTGGCAGGGCAAAAGGAACGCTTCTCGAGGTGAGTCGGGAGACCCAGGGTCCCTTTCCAGTAGCCACAGGGATACTGGGATTCCTGTCAATGTTCAAGAGGAGTCAGGCTCCGTCAAATTTTGAAGCAGTGAGCTCTGCGTGCCTCTCGAGGTGTCAGAGGCATGTGAGGCATTCCGTCGAAAGGAGTCGGGGACCTAGGGCTTTCTCTAGGGACTCCACAGGTGGTGCAGACATCCCTTCACCTTGTGAGATGAAAGACTAGACTGTATTCAAGCCACTGCAAGGAAAGCCGGCCTCCTTTCGAGTCAGGGCTTCTCGGTGTATATGCCCATTGAGGCAGCAATCTCAGGGTCCCTCCCTCATACCTATTGCTGAGAGAAGCCTCCTCTTGAGGGGCTTGTGGAAAGGTGGCCTACGTCTTGAGTCTAAGCCAGGGAGTCAGCTCACATCACGAGGCAATTTGGGTACACGGGCATGACCCTCGAGTTGCTCTGCTGAACATGGTACCCTCAAGAATTGGCCCGTTGTTCTCGTGGAACCTCTGTAGTTGCCTCAAGGGAGTCAAGCCTCATAGAGATCACGTGTTTGATGCGGTGAAAACGGGGGCTGGCATCTGGAGGTCCAATGAGCATGGAGAAAGCGGGCGCCTCATCACGAGTTGACTTGGGGCCCATGGAGCTCCTTTCGCGATGCTGGTGTTACCTCAGGTCCCCTCTCTACTTGTGACAGTTTTTTTGCGGACTGTCCTCTACATCCATCAAGCAATTCGAGGCTCCTGACCATGTTACACGGCTCACGGAATTGCTCTGCATGCAGTGCAGGGGGAATCGGGGCCTCATCTCGCTTGGAGGGGGAAGTCTCATGGTTTTTCTCGAGTTGCGGCGGGGACCTGGGCGTACATTCTCGACTTACGGCGGGGCTATGGGCCCTTCACCTCTCGTCGTTGGTTCAACGAAGTCAGTGACTCCTGTCGAGTTACGAGGGACACCTCAAGAAGTCTCTTCTTCGAGGCTTGGCAGGGCAAAAAGAACGCTTCTCGAGGTGAGTCGGGAGACCCAGGAGCCAACTTTTCAGTAGCCACAGGTGATTCTGGGATTCCTGTCAATGTTCAAGAGGAGTCAGGCTCCGTCACAATTTTGAAGCAGTGAGCTCTGCGTGCTACTCTCGAGGTTTGTCAGAGGCATGTGAGGCATTCCGTCGAAAGGAGTCGGGGACCTAGGGCTTTCTCTAGGGACTCCACAGGTGGTGCAGACATCCCTTGTCACCTTGTGAGAGAAAGACTAGACTGTATTCAAGCCACTGCAAGGAAAGCACCGGCCTCCTTTCGAGTCAGGGCTTCTCGGTGTAGTATGCCCATTGAGGCAGCAATCTCAGGTCCCTCCCTCATTACCTATTGCTGAGCGAGAGAGCCTCCATCTTGAGGGCTTGTGGAAAGGTGGCCTACGTCTTGAGTCTAAGCCAGGGAATCAGCTCTCCATCTCGAGGCAATTTGGGGTACAACGGAGCAGTCATGCTCGAGTATGCTCTGCGCGAACTTGGTACTCCCTCTAGACTTGGCCCGTTGTTCTCGGGGAACCTCTGGAGTTGCACTAAAGGGAGTCAAGCCTCAGGTCGTGTTTGATGGGGAACGGGGGATGGCTCTGGAGTCAATGCAGGGGAGGAGCGGGCCTCATCTCGAGTTGATTTGGGGCCCATGGAGCTCCTTTCCGCGATGCTGGTGTGACCTCAGGGTCCCTCTTTACTTGTGACAGTGTTTTTGCGGACTTGTCTCGACTTCCATCAAGCAAGTCGAGGCGCTCCTGACATGTTTCAGGGGGCTCACGGAATTGCTCTGCATGCAGTGCAGGGGATTCGGGCCTCATCTCGCTTGGAGGGGGAAGTCTCATGTTTTTCTCGAGTTTGCGGCGGCAGGCGGGGAACCTGGGGTACATTCGCTCGACTTACGGCGGGGATGGGCCCTTCAACCCTCGTGTTGGTTCAACGAAGTCAGACTCCTGTCGAGTTACGAGGGACACCTCAAGGAGTCTCTTCGAGGCTTTGGCAGGGCAAAGGAACGCTTCTCGAGGTGAGTCGGGAGACCCAGGGTCCCTTTCCAGTAGCCACAGGGATACTGGGATTCCTGTCAATGTTCAAGAGGAGTCAGGCTCCGTCAAATTTTGAAGCAGTGAGCTCTGCGTGCCTCTCGAGGTGTCAAGAGGCATGTGAGGCATTCCGTCGAAAGGAGTCGGGGACCTAGGCTTTCTCTAGGGACTCCACAGGTGGTGCAGACATCCCTTCACTTGTGAGATGAAAAGACTAGACTGTATTCAAGCCACTGCAAGGAAAGCCGGCCCTCCTTTCGAGTCAGGGCTTCTCGTTGTATATGCCCATTGAGGCAGCAATCTCAGGGTCCCTCCCTCATTACCTATTGCTGAGAAGAGCAGCCTCCTCTTGAGGGGCTTGTGGAAAGGTGGCCTACGTCTTGAGTCTAAGCCAGGAATCAGCTCTCATCTCGAGGCAATTTGGGGTACACGGGAGCCAGCAGTCCTCGAGTTGCTCTGCTGAACTTGGTACTCCTCTAGACTTGGCCCCGTTGTTCTCTGGGATGGGGGTAACCTCTGGAGTTGCCTAAAGGGAGTCAAGCCTCAGGTCGTGTTTGATGGGGGAACGGGGGATGGCTCTGGAGTCAATGCAGGGGAAGCGGGCCTCATCTCGAGTTGATTTGGGGTCCCATGGAGCTCCTTCGCGACTGCTGGTGTGACCCTCAGGGTCCCTCTCTACTTGTGACCAGTGTTTTTGCGGACTGTCTCGACATCCATCAAGCAAGTCGAGGCTCCTGACATGTTTCAGGGGGCTCACGGAATTGCTCTGCATGCAGTGCAGGGGAATCGGGCCTCATCTCGCTTGGAGGGGGAAGTCTCATGGTTTTTTCTCGAGTTGCGGCGGGGGGACCTGGGGTACATCTCTTCGACTTACGGCGGGGATGGCCCTTCAACCCTCGTTGTTTGGGTTCAAACGAAGTCACAGGACTCCTGTCGAGTTACGAGGGACACCTCAGGAGTCTCTTCGAGGCTTTTTTGTGCAGGGCAAAAGTGAACGCTTCTCGAGGTGAGTCGGTGAGACCCAGGGTCCCTTTCCAGTAGCCACAGGGATACTGGGATTCCTGTCAATGTTCAAGAGGAGTCAGGCTCCGTCAAATTTTGATAGCAGTGAGCTCTGCGTGCCTCTCGAGGGTGTCAGAGGCATGTGAGGCATTCCGTCGAAAGGAGTCGGGGGACCTAGGGCTTTCTCTAGGGACTCCACAGGTGGTGCAGACATCCCTTCAGCTTGTGAGATGAAAGACTAGACTGTATTCAAGCCACTGCAAGGAAAAGCCGGCCTCCTTTCGAGTCAGGGCTTCTCGGTGTATATGCCCATTGAGGCTAGCAATCTCAGGGTCCCTCTCCCTCATACATATTGCTGAGAGAAGCCTCCTCTTGAGGGGCTTGTGGAAAATGGTGGCCTACGTCTTGAGTCTAAGCCAGGGAATCAGCTTCTCATCTCGAGGCAATTTGGGGTACACGGAGCAGTCCTCGAGTTGCTCTGCTGAACTTGGTACTCCTCTAGACTTTGCCCGTTGTTCTCGGGTGAACCCCTGGGATGGATTTGCTGCTAAAGGGAGTCAAGCCTCAGGTCGTGTTTGATGGGGAACGGGGGATGGCTCTGGAGTCAATGCAGGGGAAGCGGGCCTCATCTCGAGTTGATTTGGGGCCCATGGAGCTCCTTCGCAATGCTGGTGTGACCTCAGGGTCCCTCTCTACTTGTGACAGTGTTTTTGCGGACTGTCTCGACATCCATCAAGCAAGTCGAGGCTCCTGACATGTTTCAGGGGGTGTGTCCTACTCACGGAATTGCTCTGCATGCAGTGCAGGGGAATCGGGCCTCATCTCGCTTGGAGGGGAAGTCTCATGGTTTTTCTCGAGTTGCGGCGGGGACCTGGGGTACATTCTCGACTTACGGCGGGGATGGCCCTTCAACCCTCGTGTTTGTTCAACGAAGTCAGGACTCCTGTCGAGTTACGAGGGACACCTCAGGAGTCTCTTCGAGGCTTGGCAGGGCAAAAAGGGACGCTTCTCGAGGTGAGTCGGGAGACCCAGGGTCCCTTTCCAGTAGCCACAGGGATACTGGGATTCCTGTCAATGTTCAAGAGGAGTCAGGCTCCGTCAAATTTTGAAGCAGTGAGCTCTGCGTGCCTCTCGAGGTGTCAGAGGCATGTGAGGCATTCCGTTCGAAAGGAGTCGGGGACCTAGGGCTTTCTCTAGGGACTCCACAGGTGGTGCAGACATCCCTTCAGCTTGTGAGATGAAAGACTAGACTGTATTCAAGCCACTGCAAGGAAAGCCCGGCCTCCTTTCGAGTCAGGGCTTCTCGGTGTATATGCCCATTGAGGCAGCAATCTCAGGGTCCCTCCCTCATACCTATTGCTGAGAGAGCAGCCTCCTCTTGAGGGGCTTGTGGAAAGGTGGCCTACGTCTTGAGTCTAAGCCAGGGAATCAGCTCTCATCTCGAGGGCAATTTGGGGTACACGGAGCAGTCCTCGAGTTGCTCTGCTGAACTTGGTACTCCTCTAGACTTGGCCCGTTGTTCTCCCTCCCGGGGAACCTCTGGAGTTGCCTAAAGGGAGTCAAGCCTCAGGTCGTGTTTTGATGGGGAACGGGGGATGGCTCTGGAGTCAATGCAGGGGAAGCGGGCCTCATCTCGAGTTGATTTTGGGGCCCATGGAGCTCCTTCGCGATGCTGGTGTGGACCTCAGGGTCCTCTCTACTTGTGACAGTGTTTTTTTGCGGACTGTCTCGACATCCATCAAGCAAGTCGAGGCTCCTGACATGTTTTCAGGGGGCTCACGGAATTGCTCTGCATGCAGTGCAGGGGAATCGGGCCTCATCTCGCTTGGAGGGGGGAAGTCTCATGGTTTTTTCTCGAGTTGCGGCGGGGACCTGGGGTACATTCTCGACTTACGGCGAGGGGATGGCCCTTCAACCCTCGTGTTGGTTCAACGAAGTCAGGACTCCTGTCGAGTTACGAGGGACACCTCAGGAGTCTCTTCGAGGCTTGGCAGGGCAAAAGGAACGCTTCTCGTTATGAGTGAGTCGGGAGACCCAGGGTCCCCTTTCCAGTAGCCACAGGGATACTGGATTCCTGTCAATGTTCAAGAGGAGTCAGGCTCCGTCAAATTTTGAAGCAGTGAGCTCTGCGTGCCTCTCGAGGTGTCAGAGGCATGTGAGGCATTCCGTCGAAAGGAGTCGGGGACCTAGATTTCTCATAACAGGGGCATTCCACCTAGGTGGCTTTCACCTCTAGGGACTCCACAGGTTGGTGCAGACATCCCCTTCACCTTGTGAGATGAAAGACTAGACTGTATTCAAAGCCAACTGCAAGGAAAGCCCGGGCCTCCTTTCCGAGTCAGGGCTTCTCGGGTGTATATGCCCTATTGATGGCAGCAATCTCAGGGGTCCCTCCCTCATACCTATTGCTGAGAGAAGCCTCCTCTTGAGGGGCTTGTGGAAAGGTGTGGCCTACGTCTTGAAAATCTAAGCCAGGGAATCAGCTCTCATCTCGAGGCAATTTGGGGTACAACGGAGCAGGCCTCGAGTTGCTCTGCTGAACTTGGTACTCCTCTAGACTTGGCCCGTTGGTTCTCCGGGGAAACCTCTGGAGTTGCCCCCTAAAGGGAGTCTCAAGCCTCAGGTCGTGTTTGATGGGGAACGGGGGGGATTGGCTCTGGAGTCTAATGCAGGGGAAGCGGGCCTCATTCTCGAGTTGATTTGGGGCCTGCCCATGGAGCTCCTTCGCGATGATGCTGTGTTTGGTGACCTCAGGGTCCCTCTACTACTTGTGACAGTGTTTTGTTTTTTGCGGACTTTTCTCGACATCCATCAAGCTAGTCGAGAGCTCTGACATGTTTCAGGGTGGCTCACTAGGAATAACAATTTCCGCTCTGCATGCAGCTGCAGGGGATCAATCGGGCCTCATCTCGCTGGAAGGGGGAAGGGAAAAATAACACAAAAGTCTCATGGTTTTTCTCGAGTTGCGGCGGGGACCTGGGGTACATTCTCGACTTACGGCGGGGAATGACCCTTCAGAACCGAGTCGTGTTTGTTTTCAACGAAAGTCAGGACTAGTTTTGTTTCCTGTCGAGTTAAGTACTCAAGGGACACCTCAGGAGTATCTTCGAGGCTTGGCAGGGCAAAAGGGACGCTTCTCGAGGTGGAGTCGGGAGACCCAGGGTCCCTTTCCAGTAGCCACAGGGATACTGGGATTCTGTCAATGTTCAAGAGGATGTCATGCTCAAGTTCAATATTTTGAAAGCAGTGAGCTCTGCGTGCCTCTCGGGGGGTGGTCAAAGGGCATGCTGAGGCATCTCCGTCGAAAGTAGTCGGGGACCTAGGGACTCTTCTCTAGGGACTCCACAGGTGGTGCAGACCATCCCTTCACCTCTGTGAGATGAAAGACTAGAGCTGTATTCAAGCCACTGCAAGGAAACCCGGCCTCCTTTCGAGTCAGGGCTTCACTCGGTGTATACTAGGCCCAATTGAGGCCGGCAATATCAGGGTCCCGTCCCTCATACCTATTGCTGAGAGCAGCCTCCTCTTGAGGGGGGCTTGTGGAAAGGTGGCCTACGTCTTGAGTCCTAAGCCAGGGCCAAATCAGCTCTCATCTCGAGGCAATTTGGGGAGTACACGGAAGCAGTCCTCGCAGTTGCTCTGCCCACTGAACTTGGGGTACTTCCTCTAAGACTATGGACCCGTTTGTTCTCGGGGACCCCTCGGTGATTTGCCTTAAAGGGAACAGTCGTCAAGCCTCAGGTAGGGTGTTGTTGGCGGAAACTGGGGAATGTGGCTCTGCGAGTCATTGGCAGGGGAAGCAGTGTGCTACATTTCTCGAGGTGATTATGGGGGCTCCATGGTGGAGCTTCCTTCGCAGATGCTGGGGTGTGAACCTCAGATGCTACCTCATCATACATTTGTCGACAAGTTGTTTTTTCTGCGGAATCAGCTCTCCGGACATCGGAATTCCATAGCATGTTGAGAGACCCCTGCTCAGGTTTCATGGGACTCTCGGAAAATAAATTGCTCTGCATGACCAAGTTTGCAGGGAAGAATCGGCGGCTCTGCCAGCTCCTGCTTTGAGAGGGGCAACAGTGTCATTGATTTTTTCTCGAAGTTTTGGCGGGGGATCCTGGAGGCTATATTACTCGAACTTACGGCGGGGCGCGATGGCCCTTCACAACACCGCGTGTTTGTTTCGTTCCAACGAAAAAAGTAAAGTCGGGTGGAGAAAGTGACAGTACTGTCGAGTTAGCGGAGGGACACTCTCAGCGAGTCTCTTCGAGGCTTGGCAGAAGGCCCACATAAAATGAGACTCGATTCTCAGTAGCGGTGACAGTCGGAGAGACACCCATGCGGGTCCCTCCTTCCACAGTAGCCACAGGCGGACTTCTGCGGATTTCACTGTCAATGTTCCAAGACGGAGCTCAGGATCACGGCAAATTTTTGAAAGGCAGTGAGCGGTCGAGTGCTTGTCTCGAGGTGTCAGAGGCAATGTGGAGGCATTCCGTCGAGAATGCGCAAGTCGGGGAACCCTAGCGCTTTAATCTATGGACTCCACAGTGTGGCGGTACAGACATTCCCATTCTCCTCTGGTCGAGATGAAAGAATAGACTGTATTTAAAGCCACTGAAGAGAAAAACCCCGGACCTCCGTTCGAGTCCAGGCGACTTAGAGCGTGTTATATGGCACCATTGATCCGCAGCCAGCAATCTCAGGGTCCCTCCACTATATTACATATTGATGAGAGAAGCATCCTCTCGAGGGGCGCTTTGTGGGGCAAAGGTTTTGGGCACCCGATCGTTCTTGAGTCTAAGCCAGGGAACAATCAGCTCTCCATTCTCCGAGGACAAAATTTGGCGGCCGGGTACACTGAGCAGCAGTCCTCGAGTTGCCTCTGCCTGAAACTGGGTACTCTCTTCTAGAACTTGTTCCAGTTTTGTTCCTCCGGGAACCTCTGGAGTTGATTAAACTGAGCGGAGGTCCAAGCCTAATAGGTCATGTTTGCATTTGGGAACAGCGCAGATGGCTCTGGAGTCCAATGGCAGAGGGCACACCGGGCATCATTCTCGAGTTGATTTGGGGCCAATGGAGCTCCTTGCGCAATGCTGGTGTTGTGTGACATCCGGGTCCCTCACTATACTTGTGACAACGTTTGATTGTGCGGGGACCTGAGGTTCGAACTTCCCCATCTATCAGCAAAAGTCGATGGACCTCCTGACTGTAACGTTTCAGCTCGGGACTCACCGGCGCAATTGACTCCCTGCCCATGTCAAGGTTGCTCGGGGGATCGGAGATTCGCACACCTGGGTTCTTATCGTGCGGGCGCTTCGTTAAAGTTCTCACTGGTCTGTCCATCTTCTGAGATTGGAGGGGGGAAGGTAGAGTTCATGGTGTCCTTTTTACGCGGTAAGTACCATCTATTGGCATTGGGGTTGGCCTTCTTCATCCCCTAGTTGGTTTGTTGAACTGCATGTCGGGAGTCACTAGCGTCGAGTTAACAGCAGCGGGAGACAACCTCACGGAGTAAATCTTAGGAAGGCCTTAGGCCTGTGGCAAAAGGTAGAGGGCGTCCCTTCTCAGAAGGTGCGTTCGGAGAGAAACCACGAGGCCATTTTACCTGTCAGCCCACCAGCGGATACTAGAGGGCCTTTCCTTTGTCAAATGTTCCTTCAGGGAGGAGTTCAGGCGCTCCCGTTTCAATTTTCGAAGCACGTGAGCTCTCAGCGTGCCTCTAGGGGTTGTCAGAGAGGCATGTGACTGGCCATTTCCGTCCGGACGAAACCGGACGGTAGGAGGCGGAACCTAGGGCTTTCTTCTAAGGACTCCACCAGGTGGTTGCAGACATTCCCTTCACCCTTGTGAGAAGAAAAAGACCTCCTCCCTAGACTGTATTGAAGCCACTGCAAAGAAAACCACGGCCCTACTTTCGAAGTCAGGGATTACTCGGTGTGTACTTATAGACCATTGAATGGCCAGCAAATCTCCAGTGAGTCCCTCCCCTCATACTTATTTGATTGTTGAGAGGAGAGAAGGAAGCCTCCTATGTGAGGGGGCTTGTCGACTAAAGGTTGGCACAATACGTCTTGTAGTTGCTTAATAGCCAGGGGAATCGGGAAAATAGCTCCTCATTCACGCGTAAGGGCAACAATTTGGGGGTACACGGAGAGTTCTCCTTCGACGTTTCTGCTCTGCTGAACTTAGTTACTCGTCTAGACATTGCGCCCGTTGTTTCTCGGGGAAACCTCTGGAGTGCCTAAAGGGATGTCAAGCCTCAAGGTCGTGTTGGTTTGATGGGGAACGGGGCATGGGGATGGCTCTGGAAGTCAATTGCAGGGGAAGCGGGCCTCATTCCTCGAGTTGATTTTGGACCGGCCCATGGCGCTCCTTCGCGATGCTGGTGTGACCCTCAGGGTCCCTCTCTACTTGCTTGACAGTGTTTTTGCGGGACTGTCTCGACATCCATCAAGCAAGTCGACCGGCTCATGACGGTATGACTTCAGGGGGCTCACGGAATTGCTCTGCTATGCAGTAAGTGCAGGGGAAAAATCGGGCTTCATCTCGCTTGGAGGGGGAAAGTTCATGGTTTTTCTCGAGTTGCGGCTGGGGACCTGGGCTACATTCTAGACTTACGGCGGGGGATGGCCCTTCAACCCTCGTGTTTGTTCAACGAAGTCAAGGTCAGGAAGTCCTGTCGAGTTTACGAGGGAACACCCTCAGGAGTCTCTTCGAGGCTTGGCAGGGCAAAAAGGGGACGTCTTCTCGAGGGGTGAGTCGGGGGGAGACCTAGGGTCCCTTTCCAAGTAGCCACAGGGATACTGGGATGAGGGATCCTGTCATCATGTTCAAGAGGAGTCAGACTCCCGTTCAAATTTTGAAGCTTCAGTGAGCTCTGCGTGCCTCTCGAGGTCAGTCACGAGGCATGTGAGGCATTCCGTCTCGTAAATGGAGGAGTACGGGGGGACCTAGGGGCTTTTTCTAGATGACTCCGAGATGGAGTGGCGTTTTGCAGGACATCCCTTCAACTTTGTGGAAGATGAAAAGTACTCAGACTGTTTAGTCATGCCCACACTGCCATAGGGTAAACCCAGGCCCTCCATTCCGAGTACAGGGATCCCCCCTTCTCGCTGGTTTTTGCCCATTGTGAGGCAGCCAATCTCAAGGGATTCCCCTCCCTCATACACTATTGCTGATAGATAAACCTCATATTGAGGGGCTTGTGGAAAGGCGTGGGCCTACGGTCTTGGTCATAAGCCAGGTGAAATCGGCTCTCTCATCCTTCGAGGCTAATTTGGGGTACACGCGAGCAGGTCCTTGCTGTTGCTCTGCTGAACTGTGGGTTACTCGTCTAGTCTTGGCACGTTATTCTCCGGGGGAACCTCTGGAGATGCCTCTAAAGGGAACGTCAAGCCTCTGGTCGTTTTTGATGGGCGGAACGGCGATGGCTATGGAGTCCAATGCCTGAGGGAAGACGGGGGCCCTCATTTCTCGAGTTGATTATCGTTTCCATGGATGGCTTCCATTCGCAATTGCTGGTGTGACCTCTGGGAACCTCTTTAACTCGTGACAGTGTTTTTCGCGGAGACAGTCTACGAACTCCATCAAAGCAAGTTTAAGCGGGCTCCGGTCATGTTTCTGGTGCGGGCTCACGGATTTGCATCTGCTTGCTCACGTGCAGGGATCAATCGGGAGCTTTTTAATTCCTTCGCTTGGACGGGAGCGAAGTCTCATGGTTAATTTCTAGAGTTGCGGCGCGGGGGGGGACAGGGGTACATTCTAGATTACGGCGGGGATGGCCCCTTCAACCCTTTGTGTTTGTTCAACGAAGTAAGGAGTCCTTTCGAGTTACGAGGGACTCACTCAGCAGTCAGATTCGAGGCTTGGTAGCCGCAAAGGTAACGCTTCTCGAAGTTGAGTCGGGAGGACCCAGGGCCAAACCTTATCCAGTAGCCACAGGGATCCTGGGATTCCTGGCCAATGTTCAATGAGGGAGTCAGGCGTCCGTCATTTTGACTAGCAGTGAGCTCTGACGTGAAGCCTCTCGAGGTTTCAGAGGCATGTGAGGCATTCCGTCGAAAGGAGTCGGGGACCTAGGGCTTTCTCTAGGGACTCCACAGGTGGTGCAGACATCCCTTCAGCTTGTGAGATGAAAGACTAGACTGTATTCAAGCCACTGCAAGGAAACCCGGCCTCCTTTCGAGTCAGGGCTTCTCGGTGTATATGCCCATTGAGGCAGCAATCTCAGGGTCCCTCCCTCATACCTATTGCTGAGAGAAGCCTCCTCTTGAGGGGCTTGTGGAAAGGTGGCCTACGTCTTGAGTCTAAGCCAGGGAATCAGCTCTCATCTCGAGGCAATTTGGGGTACACGGAGCAGTCCTCGAGTTGCTCTGCTGAACTTGGTACTCCTCTAGACTTGGCCCGTTGTTCTCGGGGAACCTCTGGAGTTGCCTAAAGGGAGTCAAGCCTCAGGTCGTGTTTAATGGGGAACGGGGGATGCTCTGGCGTCAATGCAGGGGAAGCGGGCCTCATCTCGAGTTGATTTGGGGCCCATGGAGCTCCTTCGCGATGCTGGTGTGACCTCAGGGTCCCTCTCTACTTGTGACAGTGTTTTTGCGGACTGTCTCGACATCCATCAAGCAAGTCGAGGCTCCTGACATGTTTCAGGGGGCTCACGGAATTGCTCTGCATGCAGTGCAGGGGAATCGGGCCTCATCTCGCTTGGAGGGGGAAGTCTCATGGTTTTTCTCGAGTTGCGGCGGGGACCTGGGGTACATTCTCGACTTACGGCGGGGATGGCCCTTCAACCCTCGTGTTTGTTCAACGAAGTCAGGACTCCTGTCGAGTTACGAGGGACACCTCAGGAGTCTCTTCGAGGCTTGGCAGGGCAAAAGGAACGCTTCTCGAGGTGAGTCGGGAGACCCAGGGTCCCTTTCCAGTAGCCACAGGGATACTGGGATTCCTGTCAATGTTCAAGAGGAGTCAGGCTCCGTCAAATTTTGAAGCAGTGAGCTCTGCGTGCCTCTCGAGGTGTCAGAGGCATGTGAGGCATTCCGTCGAAAGGAGTCGGGGACCTAGGGCTTTCTCTAGGGACTCCACAGGTGGTGCAGACATCCCTTCACCTTGTGAGATGAAAGACTAGACTGTATTCAAGCCACTGCAAGGAAACCCGGCCTCCTTTCGAGTCAGGGCTTCTCGGTGTATATGCCCATTGAGGCAGCAATCTCAGGGTCCCTCCCTCATACCTATTGCTGAGAGAAGCCTCCTCTTGAGGGGCTTGTGGAAAGGTGGCCTACGTCTTGAGTCTAAGCCAGGGAATCAGCTCTCATCTCGAGGCAATTTGGGGTACACGGAGCAGTCCTCGAGTTGCTCTGCTGAACTTGGTACTCCTCTAGACTTGGCCCGTTGTTCTCGGGGAACCTCTGGAGTTGCCTAAAGGGAGTCAAGCCTCAGGTCGTGTTTGATGGGGAACGGGGGATGGCTCTGGAGTCAATGCAGGGGAAGCGGGCCTCATCTCGAGTTGATTTGGGGCCCATGGAGCTCCTTCGCGATGCTGGTGTGACCTCAGGGTCCCTCTCTACTTGTGACAGTGTTTTTGCGGACTGTCTCGACATCCATCAAGCAAGTCGAGGCTCCTGACATGTTTCAGGGGGCTCACGGAATTGCTCTGCATGCAGTGCAGGGGAATCGGGCCTCATCTCGCTTGGAGGGGGAAGTCTCATGGTTTTTCTCGAGTTGCGGCGGGGACCTGGGGTACATTCTCGACTTACGGCGGGGATGGCCCTTCAACCCTCGTGTTTGTTCAACGAAGTCAGGACTCCTGTCGAGTTACGAGGGACACCTCAGGAGTCTCTTCGAGGCTTGGCAGGGCAAAAGGGACGCTTCTCGAGGTGAGTCGGGAGACCCAGGGTCCCTTTCCAGTAGCCACAGGGATACTGGGATTCCTGTCAATGTTCAAGAGGAGTCAGGCTCCGTCAAATTTTGAAGCAGTGAGCTCTGCGTGCCTCTCGAGGTGTCAGAGGCATGTGAGGCATTCCGTCGAAAGGAGTCGGGGACCTAGGGCTTTCTCTAGGGACTCCACAGGTGGTGCAGACATCCCTTCACCTTGTGAGATGAAAGACTAGACTGTATTCAAGCCACTGCAAGGAAACCCGGCCTCCTTTCGAGTCAGGGCTTCTCGGTGTATATGCCCATTGAGGCAGCAATCTCAGGGTCCCTCCCTCATACCTATTGCTGAGAGAAGCCTCCTCTTGAGGGGCTTGTGGAAAGGTGGCCTACGTCTTGAGTCTAAGCCAGGGAATCAGCTCTCATCTCGAGGCAATTTGGGGTACACGGAGCAGTCCTCGAGTTGCTCTGCTGAACTTGGTACTCCTCTAGACTTGGCCCGTTGTTCTCGGGGAAACCTCTGGAGTTGCCTAAAGGGAGTCAAGCCTCAGGTCGTGTTTGATGGGGAACGGGGGATGGCTCTGGAGTCAATGCAGGGGAAGCGGGCCTCATCTCGAGTTGATTTGGGGCCCATGGAGCTCCTTCGCGATGCTGGTGTGACCTCAGGGTCCCTCTCTACTTGTGACAGTGTTTTTGCGGACTGTCTCGACATCCATCAAGCAAGTCGAGGCTCCTGACATGTTTCAGGGGGCTCACGGAATTGCTCTGCATGCAGTGCAGGGGAATCGGGCCTCATCTCGCTTGGAGGGGGAAGTCTCATGGTTTTTCTCGAGTTGCGGCGGGGACCTGGGGTACATTCTCGACTTACGGCGGGGATGGCCCTTCAACCCTCGTGTTTGTTCAACGAAGTCAGGACTCCTGTCGAGTTACGAGGGACACCTCAGGAGTCTCTTCGAGGCTTGGCAGGGCAAAAGGGACGCTTCTCGAGGTGAGTCGGGAGACCCAGGGTCCCTTTCCAGTAGCCACAGGGATACTGGGATTCCTGTCAATGTTCAAGAGGAGTCAGGCTCCGTCAAATTTTGAAGCAGTGAGCTCTGCGTGCCTCTCGAGGTGTCAGAGGCATGTGAGGCATTCCGTCGAAAGGAGTCGGGGACCTAGGGCTTTCTCTAGGGACTCCACAGGTGGTGCAGACATCCCTCACCTTGTGAGATGAAAGACTAGACTGTATTCAAGCCACTGCAAGGAAACCCGGCCTCCTTTCGAGTCAGGGCTTCTCGGTGTATATGCCCATTGAGGCAGCAATCTCAGGGTCCCTCCCTCATACCTATTGCTGAGAGAAGCCTCCTCTTGAGGGGCTTGTGGAAAGGTGGCCTACGTCTTGAGTCTAAGCCAGGGAATCAGCTCTCATCTCGAGGCAATTTGGGGTACACGGAGCAGTCCTCGAGTTGCTCTGCTGAACTTGGTACTCCTCTAGACTTGGCCCGTTGTTCTCGGGGAACCTCTGGAGTTGCCTAAAGGGAGTCAAGCCTCAGGTCGTGTTTGATGGGGAACGGGGGATGGCTCTGGAGTCAATGCAGGGGAAGCGGGCCTCATCTCGAGTTGATTTGGGGCCCATGGAGCTCCTTCGCGATGCTGGTGTGACCTCAGGGTCCCCTCTCTACTTGTGACAGTGTTTTTGCGGACTGTCTCGACATCCATCAAGCAAGTCGAGGCTCCTGACATGTTTCAGGGGGCTCACGGAATTGCTCTGCATGCAGTGCAGGGGAATCGGGCCTCATCTCGCTTGGAGGGGGAAGTCTCATGGTTTTTCTCGAGTTGCGGCGGGGACCTGGGGTACATTCTCGACTTACGGCGGGGATGGCCCTTCAACCCTCGTGTTTGTTCAACGAAGTCAGGACTCCTGTCGAGTTACGAGGGACACCTCAGGAGTCTCTTCGAGGCTTGGCAGGGCAAAAGGGACGCTTCTCGAGGTGAGTCGGGAGACCCAGGGTCCCTTTCCAGTAGCCACAGGGATACTGGGATTCTGTCAATGTTCAAGAGGAGTCAGGCTCCGTCAAATTTTGAAGCAGTGAGCTCTGCGTGCCTCTCGAGGTGTCAGAGGCATGTGAGGCATTCCGTCGAAAG
>JAJLRB010002031.1:0-52663 GCA_020976825.1 Odocoileus hemionus | reverse complement strand
CCTCGCTTGCTTGATGGATGTCGAGACAGTCCGCAAAACAGCATCGCGAAGGAGCTCCATGGGCCCCAAATCAAACTCGAGATGAGGCCCGCTTCCCTGCATTGACTCCAGAGCCATCCCCCGTTCCCCATCAAACACGACCTGAGGCTTGACTCCCTTTAGGCAACTCCAGAGGTTCCCCGCGAACAACGGGCCAAGTCTAGAGGAGTACCAAGTTCAGCAGAGCAACTCGAGGACTGCTCCGTGTACCCCAAATTGCCTCGAGATGAGAGCTGACTCCCTGGCTTAGACTCAAGGACGTAGGCCGACCTTTCCACAAGCCCCTCAAGAGGAGGCTTCTCTCAGCAATAGGTATGAGGGAGGGACCCTGAGATTGCTGCCTCAATGGGCATATACACCGAGAAGCCCTGACTCGAAAGGAGGCCGGCTTTCCTTGCAGTGGCTTGAATACAGTCTAGTCTTTCATCTCACAAGCTGAAGGGATGTCTGCAACCACCTGTGGAGTATGCCCTAGAGAAAGCCCTAGGTCCCCGACTCCTTTCGACGGAATGCCTCACATGCCTCTGACACCTCGAGAGGCACGCAGAGCTCACTGCTTCAAAATTTGACGGAGCCTGACTCCTCTTGAACATTGACAGGAATCCCAGTATCCCTGTGGCTACTGGAAAGGGACCCTGGGTCTCCCGACTCACCTCGAGAAGCGTTCCTTTTGCCCTGCCAAGCCTCGAAGAGACTCCTGAGGTGTCCCTCGTAACTCGACAGGAGTCCTGACTTCGTTGAACCAACACGAGGGTTGAAGGGCCATCCCCGCCGTAAGTCGAGAATGTACCCCAGGTCCCCCGCCGCAACTCGAGAAAAAAACCATGAGACTTCCCCCTCCAAGCGAGATGAGGCCCGATTCCCCTGCACTGCATGCAGAGCAATTCCGTGAGCCCCTGAAACATGTCAGGAGCCTCGACTTGCTTGATGGAAGTCGAGACAGTCCGCCAAAAACACTGTCACAAGTAGAGAGGGACCCTGAGGTCACACCAGCATCGCGAAGGAGCTCCATGGGCCCCAAATCAACTCGAGATGAGGCCCGCTTCCCCTGCATTGACCCAGAGCCATCCCCGTTCCCCAATCAAACACGACCTGAGGCTTGACTCCCTTTAGGCAACTCCAGAGGTTCCCCGAGAAACAACGGGCCAAGTCTAGAGGAGTACCAAGTTCAGCAGAGCAACTCGAGGACTGCTCCGTGTACCCCAAATTGCCTCGAGATGAGAGCTGATTCCCTGGCTTAGACTCAAGACGTAGGCCACCTTTCCACAAGCCCTCAAGAGGAGGCTTCTCTCAGCAATAGGTATGAGGGAGGGGACCCTGAGATTGCTGCCTTCAATGGGCATATACACCGAGAAGCCCTGACTCGAAAGGAGGCCGGCTTTCCTTGCAGTGGCTTGAATACAGTCTAGTCTTTCATCTCACAAGCTGAAGGGATGTCTGCACCACCTGTGGAGTCCTAGAGAAAATAGCCCTAGGTCCCCCCGACTCCTTTCGACGGAATGCCTCCACATGCCTCTGACACCTCGAGAGGCACGCAGAGCTCACTGCTTCAAAATTTGACGGAGCCTGACTCCTCTTGAACATTGACAGGAATCCCGTAGTATCCCTGTGGCTACTGGAAAGGGGGGGCCCTGGGTCTCCCCCGACTCACCTCGAGAAGCGTTCCTTTTGCCCTGCCAAGCCTCGAAGAGACTCCCTGAGGTGTCCCTCGTAACTCGACAGGAGTCCTGACTTCGTTGAACCAACACGAGGGTTGAAGGGCCATCCCCGCCGTAAGTCGAGAATGTACCCCAGGTCCCGCCGCAACTCGAGAAAAACCATGAGACTTCCCCCTCCAAGCGAGATGAGGCCCGATTCCCCTGCACTGCATGCAGAGCAATTCCGTGAGCCCCCTGAAACATGTCAGGAGCCTCGACTTGCTTGATGGATGTCGAGACAGTCCGCAAAAACACTGTCACAAGTAGAGAGGGACCCTGAGGTCACACCAGCATCGCGAAGGAGCTCCATGGGCCCCAAATCAACTCGAGATGAGGCCCGCTTCCCCTGCATTGACTCCAGAGCCATCCCCCGTTCCCCATCAAACACGACCTGAGGCTTGACTCCCTTTAGGCAACTCCAGAGGTTCCCCTGAGAACAACGGGCCAAGTCTAGAGGAGTACCACAAGTTCAGCAGAGCAACTCGAGGACTGCTCCGTGTACCCAAATTGCCTCGAGATGAGAGCTGATTCCCTGGCTTAGACTCAAGACGTAGGCCACCTTTCCACAAGCCCCTCAAGAGGAGGCTTCTCTCAGCAAATAGGTATGAGGGAGGGACCCTGAGATTGCTGCCTCAATGGGCATATACACCGAGAAGCCCTGACTCGAAAGGAGGCCGGCTTTCCTTGCAGTGGCTTGAATACAGTTCTAGTCTTTCATCTCACAAGCTGAAGGGATGTCTGCACCACCTGTGGAGTCCTAGAGAAAGCCCTAGGTCCCCGACTCCTTTCGACGGAATGCCTCACATGCCTCTGACACATCGAGAGGCACGCGAGCTCATGCTTCAAAATTTGACGGAGCCTGACTCCTCTTGAACATTGACAGGAATCCCAGTATCCTGTGGCTACTGGAAAGGGACCCATGGGTCTCCCGACTCACCTCGAGAAGCGTTTCCTTTTGCCCTGCCAAGCCTCGAAGAGACTCCTGAGGTGTCCCTCGTAAACTCGACAGGAAGTCCTGACTTCGTTGAAACCAACACGAGGGTTGATGGGCCCTATCCCCGCCGTAAGTCGAGAATGTACCCCAGGTCCCCGCCGCAACTCGAGAAAAACCATGAGACTTCCCCTCCAAGCGAGATGAGGCCCGATTCCCCTGCACTGCATGCAGAGCAATTCCGTGAGCCCCCTGAAAACATGTCAGGAGCCTCGACTTGCTTGATGGGATGTCGAGACAGTCCGCAAAAAAAAAACACTGTCACAAGTAGAGAGGGACCCTGAGGTCACACCAGCATCGCGAAGGAGAGCTCCATGGGCCCCAAATCAACTCGAGATGAGGCCCGCTTCCCCTGCATTGACTCCAGAGCCATCCCCGTTCCCATCAAACACGACCTGAGGCTTGACTCCCTTTAGGCAACTCCAGAGGTTCCCCGAGAACAACGGGCCAAGTCTAGAGGTAGTACAAGTTCAGCAGAGCAACTAGAGGACCTGCTCCGTGTACCCCAAATTGCCTCGAGATGAGAGCTGACTCCCTGGCTTAGATCTCAAGACGTAGGCCACCTTTCCACAAGCCCCTCAAGAGGAGGCTGCTCTCAGCAATAGGTATGAGGGAGGGACCCTGAGATTGCTGCCTCAATGGGCATTATACACCGAGAAGAGTCCCTGACTCGAAAGGAGGCCGGCTTTCCTTGCAGTGGCTTGAATACAGTCTAGGCTCTTTCATCTCACAAGCTGAAGGGATGTCTGCACCCCACCTGTGGAGGTCCCTAGAGAAAGCCCTAGTCCGACTCCCCGACTCCTTTCGACGGAATGCCTCACATGCCTCTGACACGCTCGAGAGGCCACGCAGAGCTCACTGCTTCAAAATTTGACGGTAGCCTGACTCCTCTTGACTCATTGACAGGAATCGAACAGTATCCCTGTGGCTACTGGAAAGGGACCCTGGGTCTCCCGACTCACCTCGAGAAGCAGTTCCTTTTGCCCTGCCAAGCCTCGAAGAAGAGACTCCTGAAGGTGTCCCTCGTAACTCGACAGGAGTCCTGACTTCGTTGAACAAACACGAGGGGCTTGAAGGGCCATCCCCGCCACCGTAAGTCGAGAATGTACCCCCAGGTCCCCGCCGCAAACTCGAGAAAAACCATGAGACTTCCCCCTCCAAGCGAGATGAGGCCCAGATTCCCCTGCACTGCATGCAGAGCAATTCCGTGAGCCCCCCCCCCTGAAAATGTCAGGAGCCTCGACTTGCTTGATGGATGTCGAGACAGTCCGCAAAAACACTGTCACACAGTAGAGAGGGACCCTGAGGTCACACCAGCATCGCGAAGGGAGCTCCATGGGCCCCAAAACAACTCGAGATGAGGCCCGCCCCTTCCCCTGCATTGACTCCAGAGCCATCCCCCGTTCTCCCATCAAACACGACCTGAGGCTTGACTCCCCTTTAGGCAACTCCAGAGGTTCCCCGAGAACAACGGGCCAAGTCTAGAGGAGTACCAAGTTCAGCAGAGCAACTCGAGGACTGCTGTCCGTGTACCCCAAAATTGCCTCGAGATGAGAGCTGACTTCCCTGGCCCTGTTTAGACTCAAGACGTAGGCCCACCTTTCCACAAGCCCCTCAAGAGGAGGCTTCTCTCTCAAGCAATAGGTATGAGGGAGGGACCCCAGAGATTGCTGCCTCAAATGGGCATATACACCGAGAAGCCCCCTGACTCGAAAGGAGGCCGGCTTTCCTTGCAGTGGCTTGAATACAGTCTAGTCTTTCATCTCACAAGCTATGAAGGGATGTCTGCACCACCTGTGGAGTCCCTAGAGAAAGCCCTAGGTCCCCCGACTCCTTTCGACGGAATGCCTCACATGCCTCTGACACCATCGAGAGGCACGCAGAGCTCACTGCTTCAAAATTTTGACGGAGCCTGACTCCTCTTGAACATTGACAGGAATCCCAGTATCCCTGTGGCTACTGGAAAGGGACCCTGGGTCTCCCGACTCACCTCGAGAAGCGTCCCTTTTGCCCTGCCAAGCCTCGAAGAGACTCCTGAGGTGTCCCTCGTAACTCGACAGGACTCCTGACTTCGTTGAACAAACACGAGGGTTGAAGGGCCATCCCCGCCGTAAGTCGAGAATGTACCCCAGGTCCCCCGCCGCAACTCGAGAAAAACCATGAGACTTTTTTCCCCTCCAAGCGAGATGAGGCCCGATTCCCCTGCACTGCATGCAGAGCAATTTCCGTGAGCCCCCCTGAAACATGTCAGGAGCCTCGACTTGCTTGATGGATGTCGAGACAGTCCGCAAAAACACTGTCACAAGTAGAGAGGGACCCTGAGGTCACACCAGCATCGCGAAGGAGCTCCATGGGCCCCAAATCAACTCGAGATGAGGCCCGCTTCCCCTGCATTGACTCCAGAAGCCATCCCCCGTTCCCCATCAAACACGACCTGAGGCTTGACCTCCCTTTAGGGCAACTCCAGAGGTTCCCCCCTGAGAACAACGGGCCAAGTCTAGAGAGTACCAAGTTCAGCAGAGCAACTCGAGGACTGCTCCGTAGTACCCCAAATTGCCTCGAGATGAGAGCTGATTCCCTGGCTTAGACTCAAGACGTAGGCCACCTTTCCCGACAAGCCCCTCAAGAGGAGGCTTCTCCCTCAGCAATAGTATGAGGGAGGGACCCTGAGAATTGCTGCCTCAATGGGCATATACACCGAGAAGCCCTGACTCGAAAGGAGGCCGGGTTTTCCTTTTGCAGAGTGGCTTGAATACAGTCTAGTCTTTCATCTCACAAGCTGAAGGGATGTCTGCACCACCTGTGGCAGTCCCTAGAGAAAAGCCCGTAGCTAGGTCCCCCCGACTCCTTTCGACGGAATGCCTCACATGCCTCTGACACCTCGAGAGGCACGCAGAGCTCACTGCTTCAAAATTGTGACGGAGCCCTGACTCCTCCTTGAACATTGACAGGAATCCCAGTATCCCTGTGGCTACTGGAAAGGGACCCTGGGTCTCCCGACTCACCCTCGAGAAGCGTCCCTTTTGCCCTGCCAAGCCTCGAAGAGACTCCTGAGGTGTCCCCTCGTAACTCGACAGGAAGTCCCCTGACTTCGTTCGAGGTTAGAACAACAAACTACGAGGGTTGAAGGGCCATCCCCGCCGTAAGAGTCGAGAATGTACCCCAGGTCCACCGCCGCAACTACTCGAGAAAAAACCATGAGACTTCCACCCTCCAAGCGAGATGAGGCCCGTTCCCCTGCAACGTGCAATGCAGAGCAATTCCGTGAGCCCCCCTGAAACATGTCAGGAGGGCCTCGACTTCAGCTTGATGGGTGTCGAGACAGTCCGCAAAAACAACTGTCACAAGTAAGAGGTGACCCTGAGGTCACACACCAGCATCGCGAAGGAGCTCCATGGGCACCCCAAACATCAAACTCGAGATGAGGCCCCGCGCTTCCCCTGCATTGACTCCAGAGCACATCCCCCGTTTCCCCATCAAAACACGACCTGAGGCTTGACTCCCTCCTCTAGAGGTACCCTTTAGGCAACTCCAACTCGAGGTTTCCCACAAATTGCCTCGAGAACAAAAACGGGCCAAGTCTAGAATGCCGACAGTACCAAGTTTTACAGTGCAGAGCAAACTCGCAGGACCGCTGCTCCGTGTACCCCAAATTGCCTCGAGATGAGAGCTGACTGTCAATTCCCTGGCTTAGACTCAAGAATTTCGTAGGCCACCTTTCCACAAGCCCCTCAAGAGGAGGCTTCTCCTCAGCAATAGGTATGAGGGAGGGACCCTGAGATTGCCTATGCCCTCAATGGGCAAAATACACCGAGAACAAGCCCTGACTCGAAAAGGGGAGGCCGGCGCTTTCCTTGCAGTGGCTTGAATACAGTCCCCTAGTCTTTCATCTCACACAAGCTTGCGAAGGGATGTCTGCACCACCTGTGGAGTCCCTAGAGAAAGCCCTAGGTCCCCGACTCCTTTCGACGGAATGCCTCCACATGCCTCTGACACCATCGAGAGGCACGCAGAGCCTCACTGCATTCAAAATTTGACGGAGCCTGACTCCTCTTGAACATTGACAGGAATCCCAGTATCCCTGTGGCTACTGGAAAGGGACCCTGGGTCTCCCCCGACTCACCTCGAGAAGCGTTCCCTTTTGCCCTGCCAAGCCTCGAAGAGACTCCTGAGGTGTCCCTCGTACACTCGACAGGAGTCCTGACTTTCGTTGAACCAACCACTCGAGGGTTGAAGGGCCATCCCCCCGCCGTAAGTCCCGAGAATGTACCCCAGGTCCCCGCCCAGCCACAGCAACTCGAGAAAAACCATGAGACACCTTCCCCCCTCCCGCTCCAAGCGCAGATGAGGCCCGATTCCCCTGCACTGCATGCAGAGCAACACAATTCCGTGAGCCCCCCTGAAACATGTCAGGAGCCTCGACTTTGCTTGATGGATGACGAGACAGTCCGCAAAAACACTGTCCACAAGTAGAGAGGGACCCTGAGGTCACACCAGCAATCGCGAAGGAGCTCCATGGGCCCCAAATCAACTCGAGATGAGCCGCCCGCTTCCCCCCTGCATTGACCTCCAGAGCCATCCCCCGGTTCCCCCCTATACTAAACACGACCTGAGTGCTTGACTCCCTTTAGGCAACTCCAGAAGTTCCCCGAGAACAACGGGCCACCCAAATTCTCAGAGGAGTACCAAGTTCAGCAGGAGCAACTCGCGGACTGCATGGACTCTCCGTGTACCCCCCAAATTGCCTCGAGATGAGAGCTGACCAGTCCCTGGCTTCTAGACTCAAGACGTAGGCCACCTTTCCACAAGCCCCCTCAATATTAGGAGGCTTCTCTCCCCCCCGCACAATAGGGTTATGAGGGAAGGGACCCCATGAGATTGCTGCCGCATGCCCTCAATCGGGCATATACACCGAGAAGCCCTGACTCGTTCGAAAGGAGGCCGGCTTTCCTTGCAGTGACCTTGAATACAGTCTAGTCTTTTTCATCTCACAAGCTGAAGGGATGTCCTGCACCACCTGTGGAGTCCCTAGAGAAAGCCCCTAGGTCCCCGACTCCCCTACTTTCGACGGAATGCCTCACATGCCTCTGACACCTCGAGAGGCACGCAGAGCTCACTGCTTCAAAATTTGACGGAGCCTGACTCCTCTTGAACATTGACATGAATCCCAGTAAATCCCTGTGGCTACTGGAAAGGGACCCCTGGGTCTCCCGACTCACACCTCGAGAAGTCGTCTCCTTTTTGCCCTGCCAAGCCTCGAAGAGACTCCTGAGTGTCCCTCGTAACTCGACAGGAGTCCTGACTTCGTTGAACCAACACGAGGGTTGAAGGGCCATCCCCCCCCGCCTCTTAAGTCGAGAAGTGTACCCCCAGGTCCCCCGCCGCAACTCGAGAAAAAACCATGAGACTTCCCCCTCCAAGCGAGATGAGGCCCCGATTCCCCTGCACTGCATGCAGAGCAATTCCGTGAGCCCCCTGAAACATGTCCAGGAGCCTCGACTTTGCTTGATGGGTGTCGAGACAGTCCGCAAAAAACACTGTCACAAGTAGAGAGGGACCCTGAGGTCACACCAACCCAGCATCGCGAAGGAGCTCCATGGGCCCCAAATCAACTCGAGATGAGGCCCGCTTCCCCTGCATTGACTCCAGAGCCACCAATCCCCCGTAGTTCCCCATCAAACACGACCTTGAGGCTTGACTCCCTTTAGGCAACTCCAGAGGTTCCCCGAGAACAACGGCCAAGTCTAGGAGGAGTACCAAGTTCAGCAGAGCAACTCGAGGACTGCTCCGTGTACCCCAAATTGCCTCGAGATGAGAGCTGATCCCTGGCTTAGACTCAAGACGTAGGCCACCTTTCCACAAGCCCCTCAAGTAGGAGGAGGCTTCTCTCAGCAATAGGTATGAGGGAGGGACCCTGAGATTGCTGCCTCAATGGGCATATACACCGAGGAGCCCTGACTCGAAAGGAGGCCGGCTTTCCTTGCAGTGGCTTGAATACAGTCTAGTCTTTCATCTCACAAGCTGAAGGGATGTCTGCACCACCTGTGGAGTCCCTAGAGAAAGCCCCTAGGTCCCCCCCGACTCCTTTCGACGGAATGCCTCACATGCCTCTGACACCTCGAGAGGCACGCAGAGCTCACTGCTTCAAAATTGGACGGAGCCTGACTCCTCTTGAACATTGACAGGAATCCATATCAGTATCCCTGTGGCTACTGGAAAGGGACCCTGGGTCTCCCGACACACCTCGAGAAGCGTCCCTTTTGCCCTGCCAAGCCTCGAAGAGACTCCTGAGGTGTCCCTCGTAACTCGACAGGAGTCCTGACTTCGTTGAACCAACACGAGGGTTGAAGGGCCATCCCCCGCCGTAAGTCGAGAATGTACCCCAGGTCCCCCGCCGCAAACTCGAGAAAAACCATGAGACTTCCCCCTCCAAGCGAGATGAGGCCCGATTCCCCCTGCACTGCATGCAGAGCAATTCCGTGAGCCCCCTGAAACATGTCAGGAGCCTCGACTTGCTTGATGGATGTCGAGGACAGTCCGCAAAAACACTGTCACAAGTAGAGAGGGACCCTGAGGTCACACCAGCATCGCGAAGGAGCTCCATGGGCCCCAAATCAACTCGAGATGAGGCCCCGCTTCCCCTGCATTGACTCCAGAGCCATCCCCCGTTCCCCATCAAAAACACGACCTGAGGCTTGACTCCCTTTAGGCAACTCCAGAGGTTCCCCGAGAACAACGGGCCAAGTCTAGAGGAGTACCAAGTTCAGCAGAGCAACTCGAGGACTGCTTCGTGTACCCCAAATTGCCTCGAGATGAGAGCTGATTCCCTGGCTTAGACTCAAGACGTAGGCCACCCTTTCCACAAGCCCCTCAAGAGGAGGCTTCTCTCAGCAATAGGTATGAGGGAGGGACCCTGAGATTGCTGCCTCAATGGGCATATACACCGAGAAGCCCTGACTCGAAAGGAGGCCGGCTTTCCTTGCAGTGGCTTGAATACAGTCTAGTCTTTCATCTCACAAGCTGAAGGGATGTCTGCACCACCTGTGGAGTCCCTAGAGAAAGCCCTAGGTCCCCGACTCCTTTCGACGGAATGCCTCACATGCCTCTGACACCTCGAGAGGCACGCAGAGCTCACTGCTTCAAAATTTGACGGAGCCTGACTCCTCTTGAACATTGACAGGAATCCCAGTATCCCTGTGGCTACTGGAAAGGGACCCTGGGTCTCCCCCGACTCACCTCGAGAAGCGTTCCCTTTTGCCCTGCCAAGCCTCGAAGAGACTCCTGAGGTGTCCCTCGTAACTCGACAGGAGTCCTGACTTCGTTGAACCAACACGAGGGTTGAAGGGCCATCCCCCCGCCGTAAGTCGAGAATGTACCCCAGGTCCCCCCATCCCCAGCCGCAACTCTCGAGAAAAACCATGAGACTTCCCCCTCCAAGCGAGATGAGGCCCGATTCCCCTGCACTGCATGCAGAGCAATTCCGTGAGCCCCCTGAAACATGTCAGGAGCCTCGACTTGCTTGATGGATGTCGAGACAGTCCGCAAAAACACTGTCACAACTAGAGAGGGACCCTGAGGTCACACCAGCATCGCGAAGGAGCTCCATGGGCCCCAAATCAACTCGAGATGAGGCCCGCTTCCCCTGCATTGACTCCAGAGCCATCCCCCGTTCCCCATCAAACACGACCTGAGGCTTGACTCCCTTTAGGCAACTCCAGAGGTTCCCCGAGAACAACGGGCCAAGTCTAGAGGAGTACCAAGTTCAGCAGAGCAACTCGAGGCGACTGCTCCGTGTACCCCAAATTGCCTCGAGATGAGAGCTGATCTCCTGGCTTAGACTCAAGACGTAGGCCACCTTTCCACAAGCCCCTCAAGAGGAGCTTCTCTCAGCAATAGGTATGAGGGAGGGACCCTGAGATTGCTGCCTCAATGGGCATATACACCGAGAAGCCCTGACTCGAAAGGAGGCCGGCTTTTCCTTGCAGTGGCTTGAATACAGTCTAGTCTTTCATCTCACAAGCTGAAGGGATGTCTGCACCACCTGTGGAGTCCCTAGAGAAAGCCCTAGGTCCCCGACTAGCCTTTCGACGGAATGCCTCACATGCCTCTGACACCTCGAGAGGCACGCAGAGCTCAACTGCTTCAAAATTTGACGGAGCCTGACTCCTCTTGAACATTGACAGGAAATCCCAGTATCCCTGTGGCTACTGGAAAGGGACCCTGGGTCTCCCGACTCACCTCGAGAAGCGTTCCTTTTTCGCCCTGCCAAGCCTCGAAGAGACTCCTGAGGTGTCCCTCGTAACTCGACAGGAGTCCTGACTTCGTTGAACCAACACGAGGGTTGAACGGGCCATCCCCGCCGTAAGTCGAGATGTACCCCAGGTCCCCGCCGCAACTCGAGAAAAACCATGAGACTTCCCCCTTCCAAGCGAGATGAGGCCCCCGATTCCCCTGCACTGCATGCAGAGCAATTCCGTGAGCCCCCTGAAACATGTCAGGAGCCTCGACTTGCTTGATGGATGTCGAGACAGTCCGCAAAAACACTGTCACAAGTAGAGAGGGACCCTGACAGGTCTCACACCAGCATCGCGAAGGAGCTCCATGGGCCCCAAATCAACCTCGAGATGAGGCCCGCTTCCCCTGCATTGACTCCAGAGCCATCCCCCGTTCCCCCCATCAAACACGACCTGAGGCTTGACCCCTCCCATTTAGGCAACTCTCAGAGGTTCCACCGAGAACAACTGGGCCAAGTCTAGAGGAGTACCAAGTTCAGCAGAGCAACTCGAGACTGCTCCGTGTACCCACAAATTGCCAATCGAGATGAGAGCTGATTCCCTGGCTTAGACGACTCAAGACGTAGGCACACCTTTCCACAATGCCCCTCAAGAGGAGGCTTCTCTCAGCATAGTACTACGAGGGAGGACCCTGAGATTGCTGCCTCAATGGGCATATATACACCCCGAGAAGCCCTGACTCGAAAGGAGTGCCCGGCTTTCCTTGCAGTGGCTTGAATACAGTCTAGTCCCTTTCATCTCACAAGCTGAAGGCGGATGTCTGCACCACCTGTGGGAGTCCCCTGTAGAGAAAGCCCTAGGTCCCGCCGACTCCTTTGCGACGGAATGCCTCCACATGCCTCTGACACCTCGGAGAGGCAAACGCAGAAAGCTCACCTGCTTCCAGTCTCAAATTTGACGAGAGCCTGACTCCTCTCCAGAACATTGACAGGCAATCCCAGTATCCCTGTGGCTACCGGAACAGGGGACCCTGGGTCTCCCGACTCACCGATCGAGAAACGTTCCTTTCTTGAGCCCACGTGCCAAGCCCTCGTAAGAGACTCCTGAGGTGTCCCTCGTAACTCGACAGGAGTCCTGACTTCCTTCGTTGAACCAAACACAGGCTTGAAGGGCCATCCCCGCCGTACAGTCGAGAATGTACCCCATCAGCACCCCGCCGCAACTCGACAGAAAAAAAACCATGAGAGACTCTTTCAACCCCTCCAAGCGAGATGAGGCCCAGATTCCCCCCAGCACGCTGCATCTCAGAGCAATTCCGTGATCAGCCCCCTGAAACATGTCAGAGCCTCGACCTTGCACTTGATGCGGTGTCGAGACAGTCCCCGCAAAAACACTTGGTCACAAGTAGAGAGGGACCCTGAGGTCACAACCCAGCATCGCGAGAAGGAGCTCCATTGGGCCCCCCCCCTCCAAAAAAAAAATCAACTCGAGATGAGCCGCCCGCCTTCCCCCCTGCATTGACTCCATGAGGCCATCCCCCGTTTCCCCATCAAACACGACCTGAGGCTTGACTCCCTTTAGGCAACTCCAGAGGTTCCCCCCGAGAACAACGGGCCAAGTCTAGAGGAATACCAATTCATGCAGAAGCAACTCGAGCACATGTCTTTTAAAGAGCTCCGTGTACCCCAAGATTGCCTCGATATGAGAGCTCGATTCCCCTGGCTTAGACTCAAGACGTAGGCCCACCTTTCCACAAGCCCCTCAAGAGGAGGCTTCTCTCAGCAATAGGTATGTGCAGGCAGGAGACCCTGAGATTGCTGCCTCAATGGCATATACACCGAGAAGCCCTGGACTCGAAGCGGAGGCCTGGCTTTTCCTGTATGCAGTGGCTTGAATACAGTCCTCACGATCTTCATCTCACAAGCTGAAGGGATGTCTGCACCACCTGTGGAGTCCCTAGAGAAAGTACCCTAGTCCCCGACTCCTTTCGAACGGAATGCCTCACATGCCCTCTTGACACCTCGAGAGGCACGCAGAGCTTCACTGCTTATCACAATTTGACAGGAGCCTGACTCCTCTTGAACATTTGACAGGAATCCCAGTATCCCTGTGGCTACTGAGCAAGAGGTACCCTGGGTCTCCCGACTCACCTCGAGAACCGTTACCTTTTGCCCTGCCAAACCCAGCCTCGAAGAGACTCCTGAGGTGTCCCCTCGTAACACGACAGGATGTCCTGACTTCGTTGAACCAACACGAGGGTTCGAAGGGGCCCACTCCCCCCAATCCCCGCCGTAAAGTCGACGAATGTACCCCAGCGTCCCCCCTCGCCGCGCAACTCGAGAAAAAACCATGAGCAACTTCTCCCCCTCCAAGCGAGATGACAGGCCCGATTCGTCACTGCACTGCATGCCAGAGCAATTCCGTGAGCCCCCCTGAAACATGTGATCAGGCCAGATACCTCGACTTGCTTGATGGGAGGTTGTCCCCGAGACAGGGGCACAAGTCCGCAAAAACACTGTCACAAGTAGAGAGGGACCCTGAGGTCACACCAGCATCGCGAAGGAGCTCCATGTGGCCCCAAATCAACTCGAGATGAGGCCACAGCGCTTTCCCCCTTGCATTGACTCCAGAGCCAATCCCCCCGCTTCCCCATCAAACACGACCCTGAGGCTTGACTGCCCTTTAGGCAACTCCAGAGGTTCCCCGAGACCAACGGGCCAAGTTCTAGAGGAAGTTACCATGTTTCAGCAGAGCATAAACTCGAGGACCGCTCCGTTGTACCCCCACAATTGCCACGCAGCCTGAAAAGCTGATCCCCCTGTCGCTTAGCACCTCCAGTGACCCGTAAACGCGCCAACTTTCCACATGCCCCTCAAGCAAGGAGGACTTCACTCAGTCAATAGGTACAGAGGGAGGGACCCCTGAAGATTAGCAGCACAGTCAATGGGACAACACTAACACCGAGAAACCCAGACATCGAAAGAGAGGCCCAGGCTTTCCTGTTGCAGTGGCTTCAATACAGTGTAGTCTTTCAATTCCTCACAAAGCTGGAAATGTATTCGTCTGCCACACAACCTGTAGGAGTCCCTACAGAAAGCCTCTAGGGTTCCCCGACTCCTTCCTCTCACGTGACATATGCCTCCACTCATGCCTCTGACACCATCGAGCGGCACGCAGAGCTTCTACTTGCCTCTCAAAATCTTTGACGCGAGCCTGACTCCTCTCTGAACATTGACAGGAACTCCCAAGTACCCCTGTAGCTTACTGGAAAAGCGGACCCTGGATTCTCCCGACTCACCTCCGAGAAGCGTCTCCTGTTTGCCCTGCCCAAGCACTCGAAGAGATTCCTGAGGTGTCCCCCCTCGTAACTCAGACAGGGAGTCCAGACCTCCATCGTTGCGAACCAACACGAGGGTTGAAAGGGCCATCCCCCCGTAAGACGACAATGTACCCCAGGATCCCAGCCGCAACTCGAGAAAAACCATGTAGACTTCCCCACCAAGCGAGCTTAGTGCCCGATTTCCCCTGCACTGCATGCATGAGCAATTCCGTGAGCCCGCCCTGAAACATGTCCACGAGCCTCGACTTTATTGATGCGGTGTCGAGACAGCCCGCAAACACACTGTCACAAGTAGAGAGGGACCCTGAGGTCACACCAGCATCGCGAAGGAGCTCCATGGGCCCCAAATCAACTCGAGATGAGGCCCGCTTCCCCTGCATTGACTCCAGAGCCATCCCCCGTTCCCCATCAAACACGACCTGAGGCTTGACTCCCTTTAGGCAACTCCAGAGGTTCCCCGAGAACAACGGGCCAAGTCTAGAGAGTACCAAGTTCAGCAGAGCAACTCGAGGACTGCTCCGTGTACCCCAAATTGCCTCGAGATGAGAGCTGATTCCCTGGCTTAGACTCAAGACGTAGGCCACCTTTCCACAAGCCCCTCAAGAGGAGGCTTCTCTCAGCAATAGGTATGAGGGAGGGACCCTGAGATTGCTGCCTCAATGGGCATATACACCGAGAAGCCCTGACTCGAAAGGAGGCCGGGTTTCCTTGCAGTGGCTTGAATACAGTCTAGTCTTTCATCTCACAAGGTGAAGGGATGTCTGCACCACCTGTGGAGTCCCTAGAGAAAGCCCTAGGTCCCCGACTCCTTTCGACGGAATGCCTCACATGCCTCTGACACCTCGAGAGGCACGCAGAGCTCACTGCTTCAAAATTTGACGGAGCCTGACTCCTCTTGAACATTGACAGGAATCCCAGTATCCCTGTGGCTACTGGAAAGGGACCCTGGGTCTCCCGACTCACCTCGAGAAGCGTCCCTTTTGCCCTGCCAAGCCTCGAAGAGACTCCTGAGGTGTCCCTCGTAACTCGACAGGAGTCCTGACTTCGTTGAACAAACACGAGGGTTGAAGGGCCATCCCCGCCGTAAGTCGAGAATGTACCCCAGGTCCCCGCCGCAACTCGAGAAAAACCATGAGACTTCCCCCTCCAAGCGAGATGAGGCCCGATTCCCTGCACTGCATGCAGAGCAATTCCGTGAGCCCCCTGAAACATGTCAGGAGCCTCGACTTGCTTGATGGATGTCGAGACAGTCCGCAAAAACACTGTCACAAGTAGAGAGGGACCCTGAGGTCACACCAGCATCGCGAAGGAGCTCCATGGGCCCCAAATCAACTCGAGATGAGGCCCGCTTCCCCTGCATTGACTCCAGAGCCATCCCCCGTTCCCCATCAAACACGACCTGAGGCTTGACTCCCTTTAGGCAACTCCAGAGGTTCCCCGAGAACAACGGGCCAAGTCTAGAGGAATACCAAGTTCAGCAGAGCAACTCGAGGACTGCTCCGTGTACCCCAAATTGCCTCGAGATGAGAGCTGATTCCCTGGCTTAGACTCAAGACGTAGGCCACCTTTCCACAAGCCCCTCAAGAGGAGGCTTCTCTCAGCAATAGGTATGAGGGAGGGACCCTGAGATTGCTGCCTCAATGGGCATATACACCGAGAAGCCCTGACTCGAAAGGAGGCCGGGTTTCCTTGCAGTGGCTTGAATACAGTCTAGTCTTTCATCTCACAAGTGAAGGGATGTCTGCACCACCTGTGGAGTCCTAGAGAAAGCCCTAGGTCCCCGACTCCTTTCGACGGAATGCCTCACATGCCTCTGACACCTCGAGAGGCACGCAGAGCTCACTGCTTCAAAATTTGACGGAGCCTGACTCCTCTTGAACATTGACAGGAATCCCAGTATCCCTGTGGCTACTGGAAAGGGACCCTGGGTCTCCCGACTCACCTCGAGAAGCGTCCCTTTTGCCCTGCCAAGCCTCGAAGAGACTCCTGAGGTGTCCCTCGTAACTCGACAGGAGTCCTGACTTCGTTGAACAAACACGAGGGTTGAAGGGCCATCCCCGCCGTAAGTCGAGAATGTACCCCAGGTCCCCGCCGCAACTCGAGAAAAACCATGAGACTTCCCCCTCCAAGCGAGATGAGGCCCGATTCCCCTGCACTGCATGCAGAGCAATTCCGTGAGCCCCCTGAAACATGTCAGGAGCCTCGACTTGCTTGATGGATGTCGAGACAGTCCGCAAAAACACTGTCACAAGTAGAGAGGGACCCTGAGGTCACACCAGCATCGCGAAGGAGCTCCATGGGCCCCAAATCAACTCGAGATGAGGCCCGCTTCCCCTGCATTGACTCCAGAGCCATCCCCCGTTCCCCATCAAACACGACCTGAGGCTTGACTCCCTTTAGGCAACTCCAGAGGTTCCCGAGAAACAACGGGCCAAGTCTAGTCTAGAGAGAGTACCAAGTTCAGCAGAGCAACTCGAGGACTGCTCCGTGTACCCCAAATTGCCTCGAGATGAGAGCTGATTCCCTGGCTTAGACTCAAGACGTAGGCCACCTTTCCACAAGCCCCTCAAGAGGAGGCTTCTCTCAGCAATAGGTATGAGGGAGGGACCCTGAGATTGCTGCCTCAATGGGCATATACACCGAGAAGCCCTGACTCGAAAGGAGGCCGGGTTTCCTTGCAGTGGCTTGAATACAGTCTAGTCTTTCATCTCACAAGGTGAAGGGATGTCTGCAACACCTGTGGAGTCCCTAGAGAAAGCCCTAGGTCCCCGACTCCTTTCGACGGAATGCCTCACATGCCTCTGACACCTCGAGAGGCACGCAGAGCTCACTGCTTCAAAATTTGACGGAGCCTGACTCCTCTTGAACATTGACAGGAATCCCAGTATCCCTGTGGCTACTGGAAAGGGACCCTGGGTCTCCCGACTCACCTCGAGAAGCGTCCCTTTTGCCCTGCCAAGCCTCGAAGAGACTCCTGAGGTGTCCCTCGTAACTCGACAGGAGTCCTGACTTCGTTGAACAAACACGAGGGTTGAAGGGCCATCCCCGCCGTAAGTCGAGAATGTACCCCAGGTCCCCGCCGCAACTCGAGAAAAACCATGAGACTTCCCCCTCCAAGCGAGATGAGGCCCGATTCCCCTGCACTGCATGCAGAGCAATTCCGTGAGCCCCCTGAAACATGTCAGGAGCCTCGACTTGCTTGATGGATGTCGAGACAGTCCGCAAAAACACTGTCACAAGTAGAGAGGGACCCTGAGGTCACACCAGCATCGCGAAGGAGCTCCATGGGCCCCAAATCAACTCGAGATGAGGCCCGCTTCCCCTGCATTGACTCCAGAGCCATCCCCCGTTCCCCATCAAACACGACCTGAGGCTTGACTCCCTTTAGGCAACTCCAGAGGTTCCCCGAGAACAACGGGCCAAGTCTAGAGGAGTACCAAGTTCAGCAGAGCAACTCGAGGACTGCTCCGTGTACCCCAAATTGCCTCGAGATGAGAGCTGATTCCCTGGCTTAGACTCAAGACGTAGGCCACCTTTCCACAAGCCCCTCAAGAGGAGGCTTCTCTCAGCAATAGGTATGAGGGAGGGACCCTGAGATTGCTGCCTCAATGGGCATATACACCGAGAAGCCCTGACTCGAAAGGAGGCCGGGTTTCCTTGCAGTGGCTTGAATACAGTCTAGTCTTTCATCTCACAAGGTGAAGGGATGTCTGCACCACCTGTGGAGTCCCTAGAGAAAGCCCTAGGTCCCCGACTCCTTTCGACGGAATGCCTCACATGCCTCTGACACCTCGAGAGGCACGCAGAGCTCACTGCTTCAAAATTTGACGGAGCCTGACTCCTCTTGAACATTGACAGGAATCCCAGTATCCCTGTGGCTACTGGAAAGGGACCCTGGGTCTCCCGACTCACCTCGAGAAGCGTCCCTTTTGCCCTGCCAAGCCTCGAAGAGACTCCTGAGGTGTCCCTCGTAACTCGACAGGAGTCCTGACTTCGTTGAACAAACACGAGGGTTGAAGGGCCATCCCCGCCGTAAGTCGAGAATGTACCCCAGGTCCCCGCCGCAACTCGAGAAAAACCATGAGACTTCCCCCTCCAAGCGAGATGAGGCCCGATTCCCCTGCACTGCATGCAGAGCAATTCCGTGAGCCCCCTGAAACATGTCAGGAGCCTCGACTTGCTTGATGGATGTCGAGACAGTCCGCAAAAACACTGTCACAAGTAGAGAGGGACCCTGAGGTCACACCAGCATCGCGAAGGAGCTCCATGGGCCCCAAATCAACTCGAGATGAGGCCCGCTTCCCCTGCATTGACTCCAGAGCCATCCCCCGTTCCCCATCAAACACGACCTGAGGCTTGACTCCCTTTAGGCAACTCCAGAGGTTCCCCGAGAACAACGGGCCAAGTCTAGAGGAGTACCAAGTTCAGCAGAGCAACTCGAGGACTGCTCCGTGTACCCCAAATTGCCTCGAGATGAGAGCTGATTCCCTGGCTTAGACTCAAGACGTAGGCCACCTTTCCACAAGCCCCTCAAGAGGAGGCTTCTCTCAGCAATAGGTATGAGGGAGGGACCCTGAGATTGCTGCCTCAATGGGCATATACACCGAGAAGCCCTGACTCGAAAGGAGGCCGGGTTTCCTTGCAGTGGCTTGAATACAGTCTAGTCTTTCATCTCACAAGCTGAAGGGATGTCTGCACCACCTGTGGAGTCCCTAGAGAAAGCCCTAGGTCCCCGACTCCTTTCGACGGAATGCCTCACATGCCTCTGACACCTCGAGAGGCACGCAGAGCTCACTGCTTCAAAATTTGACGGAGCCTGACTCCTCTTGAACATTGACAGGAATCCCAGTATCCCTGTGGCTACTGGAAAGGGACCCTGGGTCTCCCGACTCACCTCGAGAAGCGTTCCTTTTGCCCTGCCAAGCCTCGAAGAGACTCCTGAGGTGTCCCTCGTAACTCGACAGGAGTCCTGACTTCGTTGAACAAACACGAGGGTTGAAGGGCCATCCCCGCCGTAAGTCGAGAATGTACCCCAGGTCCCCGCCGCAACTCGAGAAAAACCATGAGACTTCCCCCTCCAAGCGAGATGAGGCCCGATTCCCCTGCACTGCATGCAGAGCAATTCCGTGAGCCCCCTGAAACATGTCAGGAGCCTCGACTTGCTTGATGGATGTCGAGACAGTCCGCAAAAACACTGTCACAAGTAGAGAGGGACCCTGAGGTCACACCAGCATCGCGAAGGAGCTCCATGGGCCCCAAATCAACTCGAGATGAGGCCCGCTTCCCCTGCATTGACTCCAGAGCCATCCCCCGTTCCCCATCAAACACGACCTGAGGCTTGACTCCCTTTAGGCAACTCCAGAGGTTCCCCGAACAACGGGCCAAGTCTAGAGGAGTACCAAGTTCAGCAGAGCAACTCGAGGACTGCTCCGTGTACCCCAAATTGCCTCGAGATGAGAGCTGATTCCCTGGCTTAGACTCAAGACGTAGGCCACCTTTCCACAAGCCCCTCAAGAGGAGGCTTCTCTCAGCAATAGGTATGAGGGAGGGACCCTGAGATTGCTGCCTCAATGGGCATATACACCGAGAAGCCCCCTGACTCGAAAGGAGGCCGGGTTTCCTTGCAGTGGCTTGAATACAGTCTAGTCTTTCATCTCACAAGGTGAAGGGATGTCTGCACCACCTGTGGAGTCCCTAGAGAAAGCCCTAGGTCCCCGACTCCTTTCGACGGAATGCCTCACATGCCTCTGACACCTCGAGAGGCACGCAGAGCTCACTGCTTCAAAATTTGACGGAGCCTGACTCCTCTTGAACATTGACAGGAATCCCAGTATCCCTGTGGCTACTGGAAAGGGACCCTGGGTCTCCCGACTCACCTCGAGAAGCGTCCCTTTTGCCCTGCCAAGCCTCGAAGAGACTCCTGAGGTGTCCCTCGTAACTCGACAGGAGTCCTGACTTCGTTGAACAACACGAGGGTTGAAGGGCCATCCCCGCCGTAAGTCGAGAATGTACCCCAGGTCCCCGCCGCAACTCGAGAAAAACATGAGACTTCCCCCCCAGCGAGATGAGGCACGATTCCCCTTTCCACTGCATGCATGAGCAATTCGTGAGACCCCTGAAAATGTCAGGGGAGCCCTAGACGTGCTTGATGGATGTCGAGGGGAAAGGACAGTCCGCAAAAAAAAAAAACCTTAACCTTGTCACAAAGTAGTGAGAGGGGGGACCCTCGAGGTCACACCAACATTGCGAAGGAGCTCCGTGGGCCCCCTAATCAACTCGAGGAAGATGAGGCACCGCTCCGCTCCGCTTTCCCGCCATTGAGTTCTCCAGGAGCCATCCCCACGTTCCCCAATCAAACAAGAAACCCTGAGGCTTGACTCCCTTCTTTGCAACTCCAGAGGTTCCCCGAGAACAACGGGCCAAGTCTAGAGGAGTACCAAGTTCAGCAGAGCAACTCGAGGACTGCTCCGTGTACCCCAAATTGCCTCGAGATGAGAGCTGATTCCCTGGCTTAGACTCAAGACGTAGGCCACCTTTCCACAAGCCCCTCAAGAGGAGGCTTCTCTCAGCAATAGGTATGAGGGAGGGACCCTGAGATTGCTGCCTCAATGGGCATATACACCGAGAAGCCCTGACTCGAAAGGAGGCCGGGTTTCCTTGCAGTGGCTTGAATACAGTCTAGTCTTTCATCTCACAAGGTGAAGGGATGTCTGCACCACCTGTGGAGTCCCTAGAGAAAGCCCTAGGTCCCCGACTCCTTTCGACGGAATGCCTCACATGCCTCTGACACCTCGAGAGGCACGCAGAGCTCACTGCTTCAAAATTTGACGGAGCCTGACTCCTCTTGAACATTGACAGGAATCCCAGTATCCCTGTGGCTACTGGAAAGGGACCCTGGGTCTCCCGACTCACCTCGAGAAGCGTCCCTTTTGCCCTGCCAAGCCTCGAAGAGACTCCTGAGGTGTCCCTCGTAACTCGACAGGAGTCCTGACTTCGTTGAACAAACACGAGGGTTGAAGGGCCATCCCCGCCGTAAGTCGAGAATGTACCCCAGGTCCCCGCCGCAACTCGAGAAAAACCATGAGACTTCCCCCTCCAAGCGAGATGAGGCCCGATTCCCCTGCACTGCATGCAGAGCAATTCCGTGAGCCCCCTGAAACATGTCAGGAGCCTCGACTTGCTTGATGGATGTCGAGACAGTCCGCAAAAACACTGTCACAAGTAGAGAGGGACCCTGAGGTCACACCAGCATCGCGAAGGAGCTCCATGGGCCCCAAATCAACTCGAGATGAGGCCCGCTTCCCCTGCATTGACTCCAGAGCCATCCCCCGTTCCCCATCAAACACGACCTGAGGCTTGACTCCCTTTAGGCAACTCCAGAGGTTCCCCGAGAACAACGGGCCAAGTCTAGAGGAGTACCAAGTTCAGCAGAGCAACTCGAGGACTGCTCCGTGTACCCCAAATTGCCTCGAGATGAGAGCTGATTCCCTGGCTTAGACTCAAGACGTAGGCCACCTTTCCACAAGCCCCTCAAGAGGAGGCTTCTCTCAGCAATAGGTATGAGGGAGGGACCCTGAGATTGCTGCCTCAATGGGCATATACACCGAGAAGCCCTGACTCGAAAGGAGGCCGGGTTTCCTTGCAGTGGCTTGAATACAGTCTAGTCTTTCATCTCACAAGGTGAAGGGATGTCTGCACCACCTGTGGAGTCCCTAGAGAAAGCCCTAGGTCCCCGACTCCTTTCGACGGAATGCCTCACATGCCTCTGACACCTCGAGAGGCACGCAGAGCTCACTGCTTCAAAATTTGACGGAGCCTGACTCCTCTTGAACATTGACAGGAATCCCAGTATCCCTGTGGCTACTGGAAAGGGACCCTGGGTCTCCCGACTCACCTCGAGAAGCGTCCCTTTTGCCCTGCCAAGCCTCGAAGAGACTCCTGAGGTGTCCCTCGTAACTCGACAGGAGTCCTGACTTCGTTGAACAAACACGAGGGTTGAAGGGCCATCCCCGCCGTAAGTCGAGAATGTACCCCAGGTCCCCGCCGCAACTCGAGAAAAACCATGAGACTTCCCCCTCCAAGCGAGATGAGGCCCGATTCCCCTGCACTGCATGCAGAGCAATTCCGTGAGCCCCCTGAAACATGTCAGGAGCCTCGACTTGCTTGATGGATGTCGAGACAGTCCGCAAAAACACTGTCACAAGTAGAGAGGGACCCTGAGGTCACACCAGCATCGCGAAGGAGCTCCATGGGCCCCAAATCAACTCGAGATGAGGCCCGCTTCCCCTGCATTGACTCCAGAGCCATCCCCCGTTCCCCATCAAACACGACCTGAGGCTTGACTCCCTTTAGGCAACTCCAGAGGTTCCCCGAGAACAACGGGCCAAGTCTAGAGGAGTACCAAGTTCAGCAGAGCAACTCGAGGACTGCTCCGTGTACCCCAAATTGCCTCGAGATGAGAGCTGATTCCCTGGCTTAGACTCAAGACGTAGGCCACCTTTCCACAAGCCCCTCAAGAGGAGGCTTCTCTCAGCAATAGGTATGAGGGAGGGACCCTGAGATTGCTGCCTCAATGGGCATATACACCGAGAAGCCCTGACTCGAAAGGAGGCCGGGTTTCCTTGCAGTGGCTTGAATACAGTCTAGTCTTTCATCTCACAAGCTGAAGGGATGTCTGCACCACCTGTGGAGTCCCTAGAGAAAGCCCTAGGTCCCCGACTCCTTTCGACGGAATGCCTCACATGCCTCTGACACCTCGAGAGGCACGCAGAGCTCACTGCTTCAAAATTTGACGGAGCCTGACTCCTCTTGAACATTGACAGGAATCCCAGTATCCCTGTGGCTACTGGAAAGGGACCCTGGGTCTCCCGACTCACCTCGAGAAGCGTCCCTTTTGCCCTGCCAAGCCTCGAAGAGACTCCTGAGGTGTCCCTCGTAACTCGACAGGAGTCCTGACTTCGTTGAACAACACGAGGGTTGAAGGGCCATCCCCGCCGTAAGTCGAGAATGTACCCCAGGTCCCCGCCGCAACTCGAGAAAAACCATGAGACTTCCCCCTCCAAGCGAGATGAGGCCCGATTCCCCTGCACTGCATGCAGAGCAATTCCGTGAGCCCCCTGAAACATGTCAGGAGCCTCGACTTGCTTGATGGATGTCGAGACAGTCCGCAAAAACACTGTCACAAGTAGAGAGGGACCCTGAGGTCACACCAGCATCGCGAAGGAGCTCCATGGGCCCCAAATCAACTCGAGATGAGGCCCGCTTCCCCTGCATTGACTCCAGAGCCATCCCCCGTTCCCCATCAAACACGACCTGAGGCTTGACTCCCTTTAGGCAACTCCAGAGGTTCCCCGAGAACAACGGGCCAAGTCTAGAGGAGTACCAAGTTCAGCAGAGCAACTCGAGGACTGCTCCGTGTACCCCAAATTGCCTCGAGATGAGAGCTGATTCCCTGGCTTAGACTCAAGACGTAGGCCACCTTTCCACAAGCCCCTCAAGAGGAGGCTTCTCTCAGCAATAGGTATGAGGGAGGGACCCTGAGATTGCTGCCTCAATGGGCATATACACCGAGAAGCCCTGACTCGAAAGGAGGCCGGGTTTCCTTGCAGTGGCTTGAATACAGTCTAGTCTTTCATCTCACAAGGTGAAGGGATGTCTGCACCACCTGTGGAGTCCCTAGAGAAAGCCCTAGGTCCCCGACTCCTTTCGACGGAATGCCTCACATGCCTCTGACACCTCGAGAGGCACGCAGAGCTCACTGCTTCAAAATTTGACGGAGCCTGACTCCTCTTGAACATTGACAGGAATCCCAGTATCCCTGTGGCTACTGGAAAGGGACCCTGGGTCTCCCGACTCACCTCGAGAAGCGTTCCTTTTGCCCTGCCAAGCCTCGAAGAGACTCCTGAGGTGTCCCTCGTAACTCGACAGGAGTCCTGACTTCGTTGAACAAACACGAGGGTTGAAGGGCCATCCCCGCCGTAAGTCGAGAATGTACCCCAGGTCCCCGCCGCAACTCGAGAAAAACCATGAGACTTCCCCCTCCAAGCGAGATGAGGCCCGATTCCCCTGCACTGCATGCAGAGCAATTCCGTGAGCCCCCTGAAACATGTCAGGAGCCTCGACTTGCTTGATGGATGTCGAGACAGTCCGCAAAAACACTGTCACAAGTAGAGAGGGACCCTGAGGTCACACCAGCATCGCGAAGGAGCTCCATGGGCCCCAATCAACTCTCGAGATGAGGCCCGCTTCCCCTGCATTGACTCCAGAGCCATCCCCCGTTCCCCATCAAACACGACCTGAGGCTTGACTCCCTTTAGGCAACTCCAGAGGTTCCCCGAGAACAACGGGCCAAGTCTAGAGGAGTACCAAGTTCAGCAGAGCAACTCGAGGACTGCTCCGTGTACCCCAAATTGCCTCGAGATGAGAGCTGATTCCCTGGCTTAGACTCAAGACGTAGGCCACCTTTCCACAAGCCCCTCAAGAGGAGGCTTCTCTCAGCAATAGGTATGAGGGAGGGACCCTGAGATTGCTGCCTCAATGGGCATATACACCGAGAAGCCCTGACTCGAAAGGAGGCCGGGTTTCCTTGCAGTGGCTTGAATACAGTCTAGTCTTTCATCTCACAAGCTGAAGGGATGTCTGCACCACCTGTGGAGTCCTAGAGAAAGCCCTAGGTCCCCGACTCCTTTCGACGGAATGCCTCACATGCCTCTGACACCTCGAGAGGCACGCAGAGCTCACTTCAAAATTTGACGGAGCCTGACTCCTCTTGAACATTGACAGGAATCCCAGTATCCCTGTGGCTACTGGAAAGGGACCCTGGGTCTCCCGACTCACCTCGAGAAGCGTTCCTTTTGCCCTGCCAAGCCTCGAAGAGACTCCTGAGGTGTCCCTCGTAACTCGACAGGAGTCCTGACTTCGTTGAACAACACGAGGGTTGAAGGGCCATCCCCGCCGTAAGTCGAGAATGTACCCCAGGTCCCCGCCGCAACTCGAGAAAAACCATGAGACTTCCCCCTCCAAGCGAGATGAGGCCCGATTCCCCTGCACTGCATGCAGAGCAATTCCGTGAGCCCCCTGAAACATGTCAGGAGCCTCGACTTGCTTGATGGATGTCGAGACAGTCCGCAAAAACACTGTCACAAGTAGAGAGGGACCCTGAGGTCACACCAGCATCGCGCGAAGGAGCTCCATGGGCCCCAAATCAACTCGAGATGAGGCCCGCTTCCCCTGCATTGACTCCAGAGCCATCCCCCGTTCCCCATCAAACACGACCTGAGGCTTGACTCCCTTTAGGCAACTCCAGAGGTTCCCCGAGAACAACGGGCCAAGTCTAGAGGAGTACCAAGTTCAGCAGAGCAACTCGAGGACTGCTCCGTGTACCCCAAATTGCCTCGAGATGAGAGCTGATTCCCTGGCTTAGACTCAAGACGTAGGCCACCTTTCCACAAGCCCCTCAAGAGGAGGCTTCTCTCAGCAATAGGTATGAGGGAGGGACCCTGAGATTGCTGCCTCAATGGGCATATACACCGAGAAGCCCTGACTCGAAAGGAGGCCGGGTTTCCTTGCAGTGGCTTGAATACAGTCTAGTCTTTCATCTCACAAGGTGAAGGGATGTCTGCACCACCTGTGGAGTCCCTAGAGAAAGCCCTAGGTCCCCGACTCCTTTCGACGGAATGCCTCACATGCCTCTGACACCTCGAGAGGCACGCAGAGCTCACTGCTTCAAAATTTGACGGAGCCTGACTCCTCTTGAACATTGACAGGAATCCCAGTATCCCTGTGGCTACTGGAAAGGGACCCTGGGTCTCCCGACTCACCTCGAGAAGCGTCCTTTTTGCCCTGCCAAGCCTCGAAGAGACTCCTGAGGTGTCCCTCGTAACTCGACAGGAGTCCTGACTTCGTTGAACAAACACGAGGGTTGAAGGGCCATCCCCGCCGTAAGTCGAGAATGTACCCCAGGTCCCCGCCGCAACTCGAGAAAAACCATGAGACTTCCCCCTCCAAGCGAGATGAGGCCCGATTCCCCTGCACTGCATGCAGAGCAATTCCGTGAGCCCCCTGAAACATGTCAGGAGCCTCGACTTGCTTGATGGATGTCGAGACAGTCCGCAAAAACACTGTCACAAGTAGAGAGGGACCCTGAGGTCACACCAGCATCGCGAAGGAGCTCCATGGGCCCCAAATCAACTCGAGATGAGGCCCGCTTCCCCTGCATTGACTCCAGAGCCATCCCCCGTTCCCCATCAAACACGACCTGAGGCTTGACTCCCTTTAGGCAACTCCAGAGGTTCCCCGAGAACAACGGGCCAAGTCTAGAGGAGTACCAAGTTCAGCAGAGCAACTCGAGGACTGCTCCGTGTACCCCAAATTGCCTCGAGATGAGAGCTGATTCCCTGGCTTAGACTCAAGACGTAGGCCACCTTTCCACAAGCCCCTCAAGAGGAGGCTTCTCTCAGCAATAGGTATGAGGGAGGGACCCTGAGATTGCTGCCTCAATGGGCATATACACCGAGAAGCCCTGACTCGAAAGGAGGCCGGGTTTCCTTGCAGTGGCTTGAATACAGTCTAGTCTTTCATCTCACAAGGTGAAGGGATGTCTGCACCACCTGTGGAGTCCCTAGAGAAAGCCCTAGGTCCCCGACTCCTTTCGACGGAATGCCTCACATGCCTCTGACACCTCGAGAGGCACGCAGAGCTCACTGCTTCAAAATTTGACGGAGCCTGACTCCTCTTGAACATTGACAGGAATCCCAGTATCCCTGTGGCTACTGGAAAGGGACCCTGGGTCTCCCGACTCACCTCGAGAAGCGTCCTTTTTGCCCTGCCAAGCCTCGAAGAGACTCCTGAGGTGTCCCTCGTAACTCGACAGGAGTCCTGACTTCGTTGAACAAACACGAGGGTTGAAGGGCCATCCCCGCCGTAAGTCGAGAATGTACCCCAGGTCCCCGCCGCAACTCGAGAAAAACCATGAGACTTCCCCCTCCAAGCGAGATGAGGCCCGATTCCCCTGCACTGCATGCAGAGCAATTCCGTGAGCCCCCTGAAACATGTCAGGAGCCTCGACTTGCTTGATGGATGTCGAGACAGTCCGCAAAAACACTGTCACAAGTAGAGAGGGACCCTGAGGTCACACCAGCATCGCGAAGGAGCTCCATGGGCCCCAAATCAACTCGAGATGAGGCCCGCTTCCCCTGCATTGACTCCAGAGCCATCCCCCGTTCCCCATCAAACACGACCTGAGGCTTGACTCCCTTTAGGCAACTCCAGAGGTTCCCCGAGAACAACGGGCCAAGTCTAGAGGAGTACAAAGTTCAGCAGAGCAACTCGAGGACTGCTCCGTGTACCCCAAATTGCCTCGAGATGAGAGCTGATTCCCTGGCTTAGACTCAAGACGTAGGCCACCTTTCCACAAGCCCCTCAAGAGGAGGCTTCTCTCAGCAATAGGTATGAGGGAGGGACCCTGAGATTGCTGCCTCAATGGGCATATACACCGAGAAGCCCTGACTCGAAAGGAGGCCGGGTTTCCTTGCAGTGGCTTGAATACAGTCTAGTCTTTCATCTCACAAGGTGAAGGGATGTCTGCACCACCTGTGGAGTCCCTAGAGAAAGCCCTAGGTCCCCGACTCCTTTCGACGGAATGCCTCACATGCCTCTGACACCTCGAGAGGCACGCAGAGCTCACTGCTTCAAAATTTGACGGAGCCTGACTCCTCTTGAACATTGACAGGAATCCCAGTATCCCTGTGGCTACTGGAAAGGGACCCTGGGTCTCCCGACTCACCTCGAGAAGCGTCCCTTTTGCCCTGCCAAGCCTCGAAGAGACTCCTGAGGTGTCCCTCGTAACTCGACAGGAGTCCTGACTTCGTTGAACAAACACGAGGGTTGAAGGGCCATCCCCGCCGTAAGTCGAGAATGTACCCCAGGTCCCCCCCCGCAACTCGAGAAAAACCATGAGACTTCCCCCTCCAAGCGAGATGAGGCCCGATTCCCCTGCACTGCATGCAGAGCAATTCCGTGAGCCCCCTGAAACATGTCAGGAGCCTCGACTTGCTTGATGGATGTCGAGACAGTCCGCAAAAACACTGTCACAAGTAGAGAGGGACCCTGAGGTCACACCAGCATCGCGAAGGAGCTCCATGGGCCCCAAATCAACTCGAGATGAGGCCCGCTTCCCCTGCATTGACTCCAGAGCCATCCCCCGTTCCCCATCAAACACGACCTGAGGCTTGACTCCCTTTAGGCAACTCCAGAGGTTCCCCGAGAACAACGGGCCAAGTCTAGAGGAGTACCAAGTTCAGCAGAGCAACTCGAGGACTGCTCCGTGTACCCCAAATTGCCTCGAGATGAGAGCTGATTCCCTGGCTTAGACTCAAGACGTAGGCCACCTTTCCACAAGCCCCTCAAGAGGAGGCTTCTCTCAGCAATAGGTATGAGGGAGGGACCCTGAGATTGCTGCCTCAATGGGCATATACACCGAGAAGCCCTGACTCGAAAGGAGGCCGGGTTTCCTTGCAGTGGCTTGAATACAGTCTAGTCTTTCATCTCACAAGGTGAAGGGATGTCTGCACCACCTGTGGATTCACTAGAGAAAGCCCTAGGTCCCGGACTCTTTCGACGGAATGCTCCACATGCCTCTGGAACATCGAGATGGCACGCAAGAGCTTCACTGCTTCAAAATTTGACGGTGCCTGGACTCTTCCTGATACATTGACAGGAATCGCCAGTATCCTGTGGCTACTGGGAAAGGGGACCCTGGGGTCTCCAGACTCACCTCGAGAAGCGTTTCCTTTTGCCCCTGCCAAGCCTCGAGAGACTCCTGAGGTATTGTCCCTCGTAACTCGACAGGAGTCCTGACTTCGTTGAACCAAAAACGAGGGTTGGAAGGGCCATCCCCCGCCGTAAGTCGAGAATGTACCCCCAGGTCCCGGCCGCCTCTCGAGAAAAAACATGAGACTTCCCCCTCTCAAGCGAGATGAGGCCCGAATTCCCGAAATTCCCCTTGCACTGCCACGCAGGTAGCATATTTCCCGTGGACAGGCCCACTGATGAAACATGTCAGGATGCCTCGACTTGCTTGAGGGATGTCCAAGTCAGTCCGCAAAAAACTGTCACAAGTAGAGAGGGACCCTGAGGTCACACCAGCATCGCGAAGGAGCTCCATGGGCCCCAAATCAACTCGAGATGAGGCCCGCTTCCCCTGCATTGACTCCAGAGCCATCCCCCGTTCCCCATCAAACACGACCTGAGGCTTGACTCCCTTTAGGCAACTCCAGAGGTTCCCCGAGAACAACGGGCCAAGTCTAGAGGAGTACCAAGTTCAGCAAAGGAACTCGAGGACTGCTCCGTGTACCCCAAATTGCCTCGAGATGAGAGCTGATTCCCTGGCTTAGACTCAAGACGTAGGCCACCTTTCCACAAGCCCCTCAAGAGGAGGCTTCTCTCAGCAATAGGTATGAGGGAGGGACCCTGAGATTGCTGCCTCAATGGGCATATACACCGAGAAGCCCTGACTCGAAAGGAGGCCGGGTTTCCTTGCAGTGGCTTGAATACAGTCTAGTCTTTCATCTCACAAGGTGAAGGGATGTCTGCACCACCTGTGGAGTCCCTAGAGAAAGCCCTAGGTCCCCGACTCCTTTCGACGGAATGCCTCACATGCCTCTGACACCTCGAGAGGCACGCAGAGCTCACTGCTTCAAAATTTGACGGAGCCTGACTCCTCTTGAACATTGACAGGAATCCCAGTATCCCTGTGGCTACTGGAAAGGGACCCTGGGTCTCCCGACTCACCTCGAGAAGCGTCCCTTTTGCCCTGCCAAGCCTCGAAGAGACTCCTGAGGTGTCCCTCGTAACTCGACAGGAGTCCTGACTTCGTTGAACAAACACGAGGGTTGAAGGGCCATCCCCGCCGTAAGTCGAGAATGTACCCCAGGTCCCCGCCGCAACTCGAGAAAAACCATGAGACTTCCCCCTCCAAGCGAGATGAGGCCCGATTCCCCTGCACTGCATGCAGAGCAATTCCGTGAGCCCCCTGAAACATGTCAGGAGCCTCGACTTGCTTGATGGATGTCGAGACAGTCCGCAAAAACACTGTCACAAGTAGAGAGGGACCCTGAGGTCACACCAGCATCGCGAAGGAGCTCCATGGGCCCAAATCAACTCGAGATGAGGCCCGCTTCCCCTGCATTGACTCCAGAGCCATCCCCCGTTCCCCATCAAACACGACCTGAGGCTTGACTCCCTTTAGGCAACTCCAGAGGTTCCCCGAGAACAACGGGCCAAGTCTAGAGGAGTACCAAGTTCAGCAGAGCAACTCGAGGACTGCTCCGTGTACCCCAAATTGCCTCGAGATGAGAGCTGATTCCCTGGCTTAGACTCAAGACGTAGGCCACCTTTCCACAAGCCCCTCAAGAGGAGGCTTCTCTCAGCAATAGGTATGAGGGAGGGACCCTGAGATTGCTGCCTCAATGGGCATATACACCGAGAAGCCCTGACTCGAAAGGAGGCCGGGTTTCCTTGCAGTGGCTTGAATACAGTCTAGTCTTTCATCTCACAAGGTGAAGGGATGTCTGCACCACCTGTGGAGTCCCTAGAGAAAGCCCTAGGTCCCCGACTCTTTCGACGGATTGACTCACCATGCCTCTGACACCTCGAGAGGGGCACGCAGAGCTCCACTGCTTCAATTTGGGACGGTGGCCCTGGACTCCTCTGAAACATTGACTGAATCCCAGTTATCCCTGTGTCTACTAGAAAGGGGCCTGGTTCTCCCGCTCACCTCGAGAAGCGTTCCCTTTTTGCCCAGGCAAAGCCTCGAGAGGGGGACTCCTGAGGTGTCCCCCTCGTAACTCGGACAGGAGTCCTGACTTCGTGAACCAACACGAGGGGTGAAGGGCCATCCCCGCCGTAAGTCGGAGAATGTTACCCAGGTCCCCGCCGCAAATCCGAGATAAAAACCATGGACTTCCCCCTCCAAGCGAGATGAGGCCCGATTCCCCCTGCACTGCATGCAGGCATTTTTTCCGTTGAGCCCACCCTGATAAACTTGGTTCTGGAGCCTCGGACTTTGCTTGATGGATGTCGAGGCAGTTCGCAAAACCACTGTCTCAAGTAGAGAGGGGGAACCCTGAGGTCACACCAGCTTTGCGAAGGAGCTCCATGGGCCCCAAATCCAACTCGTGAAGAGGGGCCCGTATTCCCCTGCATTGGACTTCAGTGCATTCCCCCCGTTTTCCCCATCAAACACGACCTGAGGACTTTGACTCCCTTAGGCAACCTCCAGAGGTTCCCCGAGAAAACAACACCGAGGCCAAGTCTAGAGGAGTACCAAGTTCAGCAGAGCAACTCGAGGACAGCTCCGTGTACCCCAAATTGCCTCGAGATGAGAGCTGATTCCCTGGCTTAGACCTCAAGACGTAGGCCACCTTTCCACAAGCCCCTCAAGAGGAGGCTTCTCTCAGCAATAGGTATGGGGAGGGACCCTGAGATTGCTGCCTCAATGGGCATATACACCGAGAAGCCCTGACTCGAAAGGAGGGCCGCTTTCCTTGCAAGTGGCTTGAATACAGTCTAGTCTTTCATCTCACAAGCTGAAGGGATGTCTGCACCACCTGTGGAGTCCCTAGAGAAAGCCCTAGGTCCCCGACTCCTTTCGACGGAATGCCTCACATGCCTCTGACACCTCGAGAAGCACGCAGAGCTCACTGCTTCAAAATTTGACGGAGCCTGACTCCTCTTGAACATTGACAGGAATCCCAGTATCCCTGTGGCTACTGGAAAGGGACCCTGGGTCTCCCGACTCACCTCGAGAAGCGTCCAACCTTTTGCCCTGCCAAGCCTCGAAGAGACTCCTGAGGTGTCCCTCGTAACTCGACAGGAGTCCTGACTTCGTTGAACCAACACGAGGGTTGAAGGGCCATCCCCGCCGTAAGTCGAGAATGTACCCCAGGTCCCCGCCGCAACTCGAGAAAAACCATGAGACTTCCCCCTCCAAGCGAGATGAGGCCCGATTCCCCTGCACTGCATGCAGAGCAATTCCGTGAGCCCCCTGAAACATGTCAGGAGCCTCGACTTGCTTGATGGATGTCGAGACAGTCCTCAAAAACACTGTCACAAGTAGAGAGGGACCCTGAGGTCACACCAGCATCGCGAAGGAGCTCCATGGGCCCCAAATCAACTCGAGATGAGGCCCGCTTCCCCTGCATTGACTCCAGAGCCATCCCCCGTTCCCCATCAAACACGACCTGAGGCTTGACTCCCTTTAGGCAACTCCAGAGGTTCCCCGAGAACAACGGGCCAAGTCTAGAGGAGTACCAAGTTCAGCAGAGCAACTCGACGACTGCTCCGTGTACCCCAAATTGCCTCGAGATGAGAGCTGATTCCCTGGCTTAGACTCAAGACGTAGGCCACCTTTCCACAAGCCCCTCAAGAGGAGGCTTCTCTCTCAGCAATAGGTATGAGGGAGGGACCCTGAGATTGCTGCCTCAATGGGCATATACACCGAGAAGCCCTGACTCGAAAGGAGGCCGGGTTTCCTTGCAGTGGCTTGAATACAGTCTAGTCTCTTTCATCTCACAAGCGTGAAGGGATGTCTGCACCACCTGTGGAGTCCCTAGAGAAAGCCCTAGGTCCCCGACTCCTTTCGACGGAATGCCTCACATGCCTCTTGACACCTCGAGAGCACGCAGAGCTCACTGCTTCAAAATTTGACGGAGCCTGACTCCTCTTGAACATTGACAGGAATCCCAGCATATCCCTGTGGCTAATGGAAAGGGACCCTGGGTCTCCCGACTCACCCTCGAGAAGCGTCCCTTTTGCCCTGCCAAGCCTCGAAGAGACTCCTGAGGTGTCCCTCGTAACTCGACAGGAGTCCTGACTTCGTTGAACAAACAGACGAGGGTTTTGAAGGGCCATCCCCGCCGTAAGTCGAGAATGTACCCCAGGTCCCCGCCGCAACTCGAGAAAAACCATGAGACTTCCCCCTCCAAGCGAGATGAGGCCCGATTCCCCTGCACTGCATGCAGAGCAATTCCGTGAGCCCCCTGAAACATGTCAGGAGCCTCGACTTCTTTGATGGATGTCGAGACAGTCCGCAAAAACACTGTCACAAGTAGAGAGGGACCCTGAGGTCACACCAGCATCGCGAAGGAGCTCCATGGGCCCCAAATCAACTCGAGATGAGGCCCGCTTCCCCTGCATTGACTCCAGAGCCATCCCCCGTTCCCCATCAAACACGACCTGAGGCTTGACTCCCTTTTAGGCAACTCCAGAGGTTCCCCGGAGAACAACGGGCCAAGTCTAGAGGAGTACCAAGTTCAAGTTCAGCAGAGCAACTCGAGGACTGCTCCGTGTACCCCAAATTGCCTCGAGATGAGAGCTGATTCCCCTGGCTTAGACTCAAGACGTAGGCCACCTTTCCACAAGCCCCTCAAGAGGAGGCTTCTCTCAGCAATAGGTATGAGGGAGGGACCCTGAGATTGCTGCCTCAATGGGCATATACACCGAGAAGCCCTGACTCGAAAGGAGGCCAGGGTTTCCTTGCAGTGGCTTGAAATACAGTCTAGTCTTTCATCTCACAAGGTGAAGGGATGTCTGCACCACCTGTGGAGTCCCTAGAGAAAGCCCTAGGTCCCCGACTCCTTTCGACGGAATGCCTCACATGCCTCTGACACCTCGAGAGAGCACGCAGAGCTCACTGCTTCAAAATTTGACGGAGCCTGACTCCTCTTGAACATTGACAGGAATCCCAGTATCCCTGTGGCTACTGGAAAGGGACCCTGGGTCTCCCGACTCACCTCGAGAAGCGTTCCTTTTGCCCTGCCAAGCCTCGAAGAAGACTCCTGAGGTGTCCCTCGTAACTCGACAGGAGTCCTGACTTCGTTGAACAAACACGAGGGTTGAAGGGCCCATCCCCGCCGTAAGTCGAGAATGTACCCCAGGTCCCCCCCGCCGCAACTCGAGAAAAACAATGAGACTTCCCCCTCCAAGCGATGATGAGGCCCGATTCCCCTGCACTGCATGCAGAGCAATTCCGTGAGCCCCCTGAAACATGTCAGGAGCCTCGACTTGCTTGATGGATGTCGAGACAGTCCGCAAAAACACTGTCACAAGTAGAGAGGGACCCTGAGGTCACACCAGCATCGCGAAGGAGCTCCATGGGCCCCAAATCAACTCGAGATGAGGCCCGCTTCCCCTGCATTGACTCCAGAGCCATCCCCCGTTCCCCATCAAACACGACCTGAGGCTTGACTCCCTTTAGGCAACTCCAGAGGTTCCCCGAGAACAACGGGCCAAGTCTAGAGGAGTACCAAGTTCAGCAGAACAACTCGAGGACTGCTCCGTGTACCCCAAATTGCCTCGAGATGAGAGCTGATTCCCTGGCTTAGACTCAAGACGTAGGCCACCTTTCCACAAGCCCCTCAAGAGGAGGCTTCTCTCAGCAATAGGTATGAGGGAGGGACCCTGAGATTGCTGCCTCAATGGGCATATACACCGAGAAGCCCTGACTCGAAAGGAGGCCGGGTTTCCTTGCAGTGGCTTGAATACAGTCTAGTCTTTCATCTCACAAGGTGAAGGGATGTCTGCACCACCTGTGGAGTCCCTAGAGAAAGCCCTAGGTCCCCCGACTCCTTTCGACGGAATGCCTCACATGCCTCTGACACCTCGAGAGGCACGCAGAGCTCACTGCTTCAAAATTTGACGGAGCCTGACTCCTCTTGAACATTGACAGGAATCCCAGTATCCCTGTGGCTACTGGAAAGGGACCCTGGGTCTCCCCGACTCACCTCGAGAAGCGTCCCTTTTGCCCTGCCAAGCCTCGAAGAGACTCCTGAGGTGTCCCTCGTAACTCGACAGGAGTCCTGACTTCGTTGAACAAACACGAGGGTTGAAGGGCCATCCCCGCCGTAAGTCGAGAATGTACCCCAGGTCCCCGCCGCAACTCGAGAAAAACCAATGAGACTTCCCCCTCCAAGCGAGATGAGGCCCGATTCCCCTGCACTGCATGCAGAGCAATTCCGTGAGCCCCCTGAAACATGTCAGGAGCCTCGACTTGCTTGATGGATGTCGAGACAGTCCGCAAAAACACTGTCACAAGTAGAGAGGGACCCTGAGGTCACACCAGCATCGCGAAGGAGCTCCATGGGCCCCAAATCAACTCGAGATGAGGCCCGCTTCCCCTGCATTGACTCCAGAGCCATCCCCCGTTCCCCATCAAACACGACCTGAGGCTTGACTCCCTTTAGGCAACTCCAGAGGTTCCCCCCCCGAGAACAACGGGCCAAGTCTAGAGGAGTACCAAGTTCAGCAGAGCAACTCGAGGACTGCTCCGTGTACCACAAATTGCCTCGAGATGAGAGCTGATTCCCTGGCTTAGACTCAAGACGTAGGCCACCTTTCCACAAGCCCCTCAAGAGGAGGCTTCTCTCAGCAATAGGCATATGAGGGAGGGACCCTGAGAGATTGCTGTGTCCTCAATGGGCATATTACACCGAGAAGCCCTGACTCGAAAGGAGGCCGGCTTTTCCTTGCAGTGGCTTGAATACAGTCTAGTCTTTCATCTCACAAGGTGAAGGGATGTCTGCACCACCTGTGGAGTCCCTAGAGAAAGCCCTAGGTCCCCGACTCCTTTCGACGGAATGCCTCACATGCCTCTGACACCTCGAGAGGCACGCAGAGCTCACTGCTTCAAAATTTGACGGAGCCTGACTCCTCTTGAACATTGACAGGAATCCCAGTATCCCTGTGGCTACTGGAAAGGGACCCTGGGTCTCCCGACTCACCTCGAGAAGCGTTCCTTTTGCCCTGCCAAGCCTCGAAGAGACTCCTGAGGTGTCCCTCGTAACTCGACAGGAGTCCTGACTTCGTTGAACCAACACGAGGGTTGAAGGGCCATCCCCGCCGTAAGTCGAGAATGTACCCCAGGTGCCGCCGCAACTCGAGAAAAATACTGAGACTTCCCCCTCCAAGCGAGATGAGGCCCGATTCCCCTGCACTGCATGCAGAGCAATTCCGTGAGCCCCCTGAAACATGTCAGGAGCCTCGACTTGCTTGATGGATGTCGAGACAGTCCGCAAAAACACTGTCACAAGTAGAGAGGGACCCTGAGGTCACACCAGCATCGCGAAGGAGCTCCATGGGCCCCAAATCAACTCGAGATGAGGCCCGCTTCCCCTGCATTGACTCCAGAGCCATCCCCCGCTTCCCCATCAAACACGACCTGAGGCTTGACTCCCTTTAGGCAACTCCAGAGGTTCCCCGAGAACAACGGGCCAAGTCTAGAGGAGTACCAAGTTCAGCAGAGCAACTCGAGGACTGCTCCGTGTACCCCAAATTGCCTCGAGATGAGAGCTGATTCCCTGGCTTAGACTCAAGACGTAGGCCACCTTTCCACAAGCCCCTCAAGAGGAGGCTTCTCTCAGCAATAGGTATGAGGGAGGGACCCTGAGATTGCTGCCTCAATGGGCATATACACCGAGAAGCCCTGACTCGAAAGGAGGCCGGGTTTCCTTGCAGTGGCTTAAATACAGTCTAGTCTTTCATCTCACAAGCTGAAGGGATGTCTGCACCACCTGTGGAGTCCCTAGAGAAAGCCCTAGGTCCCCGACTCCTTTCGACGGAATGCCTCACATGCCTCTGACACCTCGAGAGGCACGCAGAGCTCACTGCTTCAAAATTTGACGGAGCCTGACTCCTCTTGAACATTGACAGGATCCCAGTATCCCTGTGGCTACTGGAAAGGGGGGACCCTGGGTCTCCCGACTCACCTCGAGAAGCGTTCCTTTTGCCCTGCCAAGCCTCGAAGAGACTCCTGAGGTGTCCCTCGTAACTCGACAGGAGTCCTGACTTCGTTGAACAAACACGAGGGTTGAAGGGCCATCCCCGCCGTAAGTCGAGAATGTACCCCAGGTCCCCGCCGCAACTCGAGAAAAACCATGAGACTTCCCCCTCCAAGCGAGATGAGGCCCGATTCCCCTGCACTGCATGCAGAGCAATTCCGTGAGCCCCCTGAAACATGTCAGGAGCCTCGACTTGCTTGATGGATGTCGAGACAGTCCGCAAAAAAACTGTCACAAGTAGAGAGGGACCCTGAGGTCACACCAGCATCGCGAAGGAGCTCCATGGGCCCCAAATCAACTCGAGATGAGGCCCGCTTCCCCTGCATTGACTCCAGAGCCATCCCCCGTTCCCCATCAAACACGACCTGAGCTTGACTCCCTTTAGGCAACTCCAGAGGTTCCCCGAGAACAACGGGCCAAGTCTAGAGGAGTACCAAGTTCAGCAGAGCAACTCGAGGACTGCTCCGTGTACCCCAAATTGCCTCGAGATGAGAGCTGATTCCCTGCTTTAGACTCAAGACGTAGGCCACCTTTCCACAAGCCCCTCAAGAGGAGGCTTAGTTCTCTCAGCAATAGGTATGAGGGAGGGACCCTGAGATTGCTGCCTCAATGGGCATATACACCGAGAAGCCCTGACTCGAAAGGAGGCCGGCTTTCCTTGCAGTGGCTTGAATACAGTCTAGTCTTTCATCTCACAAGCTGAAGGGATGTCTGCACCACCTGTGGAGTCCCTAGAGAAAGCCCTAGGTCCCCGACACCTTTCGACGGAATGCCTCACATGCCTCTGACACCCGAGAGCACGCAGAGCTCACTGCTTCAAAATTTGACGGAGCCTGACTCCTCTTGAACATTGACAGGAATCCCAGTATCCCTGTGGCTACTGGAAAGGGACCCTGGGTCTCCCGACTCACCTCGAGAAGCGTTCCTTTTGCCCTGCCAAGCCTCGAAGAGACTCCTGAGGTGTCCCTCGTAACTCGACAGGAGTCCTGACTTCGTTGAACAAACACGAGGGTTGAAGGGCCATCCCCGCCGTAAGTCGAGAATGTACCCCAGGTCCCCGCCGCAACTCGAGAAAAACCATGAGACTTCCCCCTCCAAGCGAGATGAGGCCCGATTCCCCTGCACTGCATGCAGAGCAATTCCGTGAGCCCCTGAAACATGTCAGGAGCCTCGACTTGCTTGATGGATGTCGAGACAGTTCCGCAAAAACACTGTCACAAGTAGAGAGGGACCCTGATAGGTCACACCAGCATCGCGAAGGAGCTCCATGGGCCCCAAATCAACTCGAGATGAGGCCCGCTTCCCCTGCATTGACTCCAGAGCCATCCCCCGTTCCCCATCAAACACGACCTGAGGCTTGACTCCCTTTAGGCAACTCCAGAGGTTCCCCGAGAACAACGGGCCAAGTCTAGAGGAGTACCAAGTTCAGCAGAGCAACTCGAGGACTGCTCCGTGTACCCCAAATTGCCTCGAGATGAGAGCTGATTCCCTGGCTTAGACTCAAGACGTAGGCCACCTTTCCACAAGCCCCTCAAGAGGAGGCTTCTCTCAGCAATAGGTATGAGGGAGGGTCCCTGAGATTGCTGCCTCAATGGGCATATACACCGAGAAGCCCTGACTCGAAAGGAGGCCGGGTTTCCTTGCAGTGGCTTGAATACAGTCTAGTCTTTCATCTCACAAGGTGAAGGGATGTCTGCACCACCTGTGGAGTCCCTAGAGAAAGCCCTAGTTCCCCGACTCCTTTCGACGGAATGCCTCACATGCCTCTGACACCTCGAGAGGCACGCAGAGCTCACTGCTTCAAAATTTGACGGAGCCTGACTCCTCTTGAACATTGACAGGAATCCCAGTATCCCTGTGGCTACTGGAAAGGGACCCTGGGTCTCCCGACTCACCTCGAGAAGCGTTTCTTTTGCCCTGCCCAAGCCTCGAAGAGACTCCTGAGGTGTCCTCGTAACTCGACAGGAGTCCTGACTTCGTTGAACCAACACGAGGGTTGAAGGGCCATCCCCGCCGTAAGTCGAGAATGTACCCCAGGTCCCCGCCGCAACTCGAGAAAAACCATGAGACTTCCCCCTCCAAGCGAGATGAGGCCCGATTCCCCTGCACTGCATGCAAGCAATTCCGTGAGCCCCCTGCAGAAACATGTCAGGAGCCTCGACTTGCTTGATGGATGTCGAGACAGTCCGCAAAAACACTGTCACAAGTAGAGAGAGGACCCTGAGGTCACACCAGCATCGCGAAGGAGCTCCATGGGCCCCAAATCAACTCGAGATGAGGCCCGCTTCCCCTGCATTGACTCCAGAGCCATCCCCCGTTCCCCATCAAACACGACCTGAGGCTTGACTCCCTTTAGGCAACTCCAGAGTGTTCCCCGAGAAACAACGGGCCAAGTCTAGAGGAGTACCAAGTTCAGCAGAGCAACTCGAGGACTGCTCCGTGTACCCCAAATTGCCTCGAGATGAGAGCTGATTCCCTGGCTTAGACTCAAGACGTAGGCCACCTTTCCCACAAGCCCCTCAAGAGGAGGCCTTCTCTCAGCAATAGGTATGAGGGAGGGACCCTGAGATTGCTGCCTCAATGGGCATATACACCGAGAAGCCCTGACTCGAAAGGAGGCCGCTTTCCTTGCAGTGGCTTGAATACAGTCTAGTCTTTCATCTCACAAGGCTGAAGGGATGTCTGCACCACCCTGTGGAGTCCCTAGAGAAAGCCCTAGGTCCCCGACTCCTTTCGACGGAAATGCCTCACATGCCTCTGACACCTCGAGAGGCACGCAGAGCTCACTGCTTCAAAATTTGACGGAGCCTGACTCCTCTTGAACATTGACAGGAATCCCAGTATCCCTGTGGCTACTGGAAAGGGACCCTGGGTCTCCCGACTCACCTCGAGAAGCGTCCCTTTTGCCCTGCCTAGACCTCGAAGAGACTCCTGATGTTAGTCCCTCGTAACTCGACAGGAGTCCTGGACTTCGTTGAACCAACACGAGGGTTGAAGGGCCATCCCCGCCGTAAGTCGAGAATGTACCCCAGTCCCCGCCGCAACTCGAGAAAAAACCATGAACGACTTCCCCCTCCAAGCGAGATGATGAGGCCCGATTCCCCTGCACTGCATGCAGAGCAATTCCGTGAGCCCCTGAAACATGTCAGGAGCCTCGACTTGCTTGATGGATGTCGAGACAGTCCGCAAAAAACACTGTCACAAGTAGAGAGGGACCCTGAGTGTCACACCAGCATCGCGAAGGAGCTCCTGGGCCCCAAATCAACTCGAGATGAGGCCCTCCGTTCCCCTGCATTGACTCCATTAGCCATCCCCCCGTTCCCCATCAAAAAACACGACCTGAGGCTTGACTCCCTTTAGGCAACTCCAGAGCGTTCCCCGAGAACAACGGGCCAAGTCTAGACGAGTACCAAGTTCAGCAGAGCAACTCGAGACTGCTCCGTTGTACCCCCAAATTGCCTCGAGATGAGAGCTGATTCCCTGGCGTAGACTACAAGACGTAGGCCACCTTTCCACAAGCCCCTCAAGAGGAGGCTTCTCTCAGCAATAGGTATGAGGGAGGACCCTGAGATTGCTGCCCTCAATGGGCATATACACCGAGAAGCCCTGACTCGAAAGGAGGCCGGGTTTCCCTTGCAGTGGCTTGAATAAACAGTCTAGTCTTTCATCTCACAAGCTGAAGGGATGTCTGCACCACCTGTGGAGTCCCTAGAGAAAGCCCTAGGTCCCCGACTCCTTTCGACGGAATGCCTCACATCCTCTGACACCTCGAGAGCACGCAGAGCTCACTGCTTCAAAATTTTGACGGAGCCTGACTCCTCTTGAACATTGACAGGAATCCCAGTATCCCTGTGGCTACTGGAAAGGGACCCTGGGTCTCCCCGACTCAACCTCGAGAAGCGTTCCTTTTGCCCTGCCAAGCCTCGAAGAGACTCCTGAGGTGTCCCTCGTAATACTCGACAGGAGTTCCCCTGACTTCGTTGAACCAACACAGGTGGATTGAAGGGCCATCCCCGCTGTAAGTCGAGAATGTACCCCAGGTCCCCTCCGCAACTCGAGAAAAATCCATGAACTTCCCCCTATCCAATCGAGATGAGGAGCCCATTAGCCCTTTGCACTGCATGCAGAGGCAATTTCCGTGGAGCCCCCTGAAACATGTCAGGAGCCTCGACTTGCTATTGGATGGATGCGAGACAGTCCGCAAAAACACTGTTCACAAGTAGAGAGGACCCGTGAGGTCACACCATGCATGCGCGATGGGAGCTCCATGGGCCCCAAATCAACTCGAGATGAGCCCGCTTGCCCCTGCATTGACTCCAGAGCCATCCCCCCGTTCCCCATCAAACACGTACCTGAAGCTTGACTCCCTTTAGGCAACTCCAGAGGTTCCCGAGTAACAACATGGAGCCAAGTCTAGACGGAGTACCAAGTTCAGCAGAGCAAACACGAGGACTGCTCCGTGTACCCCCAAATTGCCTCGAGAGTAAGTAGCTGATTCCCTGGCTTAGACTCAAGACGTAGGCCACCTTTCCCATACAATCCCTCAGGGAGCTTCTCCAGCATAGGTATAGGGAGGGACCCTGAGATTGCTGCCTCAATGGGCATATACACCGAGAAGCCCTGACTCGAAAGGAGGCCGGGTTTCCTTGCAGTGGCTTGAATACAGTCTAGTCTTTCATCTCACAAGGTGAAGGGATGTCTGCACCACCTGTGGAGTCCCTAGAGAAAGCCCTAGGTCCCCGACTCCTTTCGACGGAATGCCTCACATGCCTCTGACACCTCGAGAGGCACGCAGAGCTCACTGCTTCAAAATTTGACGGAGCCTGACTCCTCTTGAACATTGACAGGAATCCCAGTATCCCTGTGGCTACTGGAAAGGGACCCTGGGTCTCCCGACTCACCTCGAGAAGCGTCCCTTTGCCCTGCCAAGCCTCGAAGAGACTCCTGAGGTGTCCCTCGTAACTCGACAGGAGTCCTGACTTCGTTGAACAAACACGAGGGTTGAAGGGCCATCCCCGCCGTAAGTCGAGAATGTACCCCAGGTCCCCGCCGCAACTCGAGAAAAACCATGAGACTTCCCCCTCCAAGCGAGATGAGGCCCGATTCCCCTGCACTGCATGCAGAGCAATTCCGTGAGCCCCCTGAAACATGTCAGGAGCCTCGACTTGCTTGATGGATGTCGAGACAGTCCGCAAAAACACTGTCACAAGTAGAGAGGGACCCTGAGGTCACACCAGCATCGCGAAGGAGCTCCATGGGCCCCAAATCAACTCGAGATGAGGCCCGCTTCCCCCCTGCATTGACTCCAGAGCCATCCCCCGTTCCCCATCAAACACGACCTGAGGCTTGACTCCCTTTAGGCAACTCCAGAGGTTCCCCGAGAACAACGGGCCAAGTCTAGAGGAGTACCAAGTTCAGCAGAGCAACTCGAGGACTGCTCCGTGTACCCCAAATTGCCTCGAGATGAGAGCTGATTCCCTGGCTTAGACTCAAGACGTAGGCCACCTTTCCACAAGCCCCTCAAGAGGAGGCTTCTCTCAGCAATAGGTATGAGGGAGGGACCCTGAGATTGCTGCCTCAATGGGCATATACACCGAGAAGCCCTGACTCGAAAGGAGGCCGGGTTTCCTTGCAGTGGCTTGAATACAGTCTAGTCTTTCATCTCACAAGGCGAAGGGATGTCTGCACCACCTGTGGAGTCCCTAGAGAAAGCCCTAGGTCCCCGACTCCTTTCGACGGAATGCCTCACATGCCTCTGACACCTCGAGAGGCACGCAGAGCTCACTGCTTCAAAATTTGACGGAGCCTGACTCCTCTTGAACATTGACAGGAATCCCAGTATCCCTGTGGCTACTGGAAAGGGACCCTGGGTCTCCCGACTCACCTCGAGAAGCGTCCCTTTTGCCCTGCCAAGCCTCGAAGAGACTCCTGAGGTGTCCCTCGTAACTCGACAGGAGTCCTGACTTCGTTGAACAAACACGAGGGTTGAAGGGCCATCCCCGCCGTAAGTCGAGAATGTACCCCAGGTCCCCGCCGCAACTCGAGAAAAACCATGAGACTTCCCCCTCCAAGCGAGATGAGGCCCGATTCCCCTGCACTGCATGCAGAGCAATTCCGTGAGCCCCCTGAAACATGTCAGGAGCCTCGACTTGCTTGATGGATGTCGAGACAGTCCGCAAAAAAAAACACTGTCACAAGTAGAGAGGGACCCTGAGGTCACACCAGCATCGCGAAGGAGCTCCATGGGCCCCAAATCAACTCGAGATGAGGCCCGCTTCCCCTGCATTGACTCCAGAGCCATCCCCCGTTCCCCATCAAACACGACCTGAGGCTTGACTCCCTTTAGGCAACTCCAGAGGTTCCCCGAAACAACGGGCCAAGTCTAGAGGAGTACCAAGTTCAGCAGAGCAACTCGAGGACTGCTCCGTGTACCCCAAATTGCCTCGAGATGAGAGCTGATTCCCTGGCTTAGACTCAAGACGTAGGCCACCTTTCCACAAGCCCCTCAAGAGGAGGCTTCTCTCAGCAATAGGTATGAGGGAGGGACCCTGAGATTGCTGCCTCAATGGGCATATACACCGAGAAGCCCTGACTCGAAAGGAGGCCGGGTTTCCTTGCAGTGGCTTGAATACAGTCTAGTCTTTCATCTCACAAGGTGAAGGGATGTCTGCACCACCTGTGGAGTCCCTAGAGAAAGCCCTAGGTCCCCGACTCCTTTCGACGGAATGCCTCACATGCCTCTGACACCTCGAGAGGCACGCAGAGCTCACTGCTTCAAAATTTGACGGAGCCTGACTCCTCTTGAACATTGACAGGAATCCCAGTATCCCTGTGGCTACTGGAAAGGGACCCTGGGTCTCCCGACTCACCTCGAGAAGCGTCCCTTTTGCCCTGCCAAGCCTCGAAGAGACTCCTGAGGTGTCCCTCGTAACTCGACATAGTCCGGACTTTCTTCGAAGCAAAACACGAGGGGGAAGGGCCCCCCCCACCGTAATCGAGAAATGTACCCCAGGTCCCCGCCGCAAAAACTCGAGAAAAAAACCATGAGATTTCGCCCTCCAAGCGTGATTAGGCCTCGATTCCCCCTCCCCTCACTGCATGCTGAAGCAATGTCCGTGATCCCCCCTGAAAGCATGTCAGGAGCCTTCCACTTGCCTTGATGGGTGTCCCGAGACAGTCCGCACAAGCACTGTCACAAAGGTAGAGAGGGACCCTGATGTCACAACCAGCAATCACGAAGGAAGCTCCATGGGCCCCCAAATCAACCTCGAGAGGAAGCCCGCTTCCCTGCCATTGGCACTCCAGAGACAACCCCCGTTCCCGCATCAAAACACGACCTCTGCTTGACTCTCCCTTTAGCAACTCCAGAGGGTTCCCCGAGGAACAAACGGTGCCAAGTCTAGAGGAGCTACCAAGTTTCAGCAGAGCAACATACGAGGAGTGACACTTCCGTGTACCCCAAATTGCCTTGAGAAGAGAAGCTTGAATTTCCCTGGCTTAGACTCAAGACGTAAGGCCACCTTCCCACAAGCCCCTCAAGAGGAAGGACTTTCTCTCAGCAATAGGTATGAGTGAGAGGACCCTGAGATTGCTGCCCGCCCTTTGATTCAATGGGCATATTCACCGAGAAGCCCCTGACTCGAAAAGGAGGCCGGCTTTCCTTGCAGTGCTTGAATACAGTCCTAGTCTTTCATCTCACAAGCTAGAAGGCGATTGTCTGCACCACCTGTTGAGTCCCTAGAGAAAGCCCTAGGTCCCCGACGTTTCCTTTCGACGGAATGCCTCACATGCCTCTGACACCTCGAGAGGCACGCAGAGCTCACTGCTTCAAATTTTGACGGAGCCCTGACTTCCCTTGAACATTGACAGGAAATCCCAGTATCCCTGTGGCTACCTGAAAGGGGACCCTGGGTCTCTCCCGACTCACCTCGAGCAAGCGTCCTTTTTGCCACTATGCCCTGTCCAAAGCTCGAAGAGTACTCCTTGAGGTCCTCCCTCGTTAACTCGACAGAGTCCTGACTTCGTTTTGTGAACCAACACGAGGTTTGAAGGGCCACAATCATCCCGCCGTAAGTTCGAGAATGTACCCCCAGGGTCCCCGCCGCAACTCGAGAAAAAACCAGAGACTTCCCCCTCCAAGCGAATGATGAGCCCCGATTTTTCCCCTGCACAATTGCATGCAGAGCAATTCCGTGAGCCCCCTGAAACATGTCAGGAAGAGCCTCCCCCTTGACTTGCTTGATGGATGTCGAGACAGTCCGCAAAAACACTGTCACAATAGAGAGGGACCCTGACTGGCTATACACACCAGCATCGCGAAGGTAGCTCCATGGGCCCCAAATCAACTTCGAGAGGAGGCCCAAGCTTTTCCCCTGCATTGACTCCAGAAGCCAATCCCCGTATTCCCATCAAACACGACCTGAGGTGGACTGATGACTCCCTTTAGGCAACTCCATGAGTTCCCCTTCCGAGAAACAACGGGCCAAGTCTAGAGGATTACCAGTTGTTCAGATCAGAGCAACTCGAGGACGCTTCGCTCGCCGTGTTACCCAATTGCCCAAATTGCCTCGAGATGAGAGCTGATTCCCTGAGCTTAGACCTCAAGACTCGTAGAGCCACCAACCACACAAACCATTTCCACACAGGTCCCCTCAAGAGGAGCTTCTCTCAGGCAACGTAGGTATACGCAGAGGAGGGACCCTGAGATTGCTTGCTCATCAATGGGCATATACACCGAGAAGCCCTGACTCGAAAGGAGGCCAGCGTTTCCTTGCAGTGGCTTGAATACAGTCTAGTCTTTTCATCTCACAAGCTGAAGAAAGGGATGTCTGCACCACCTGTGGAGTTGTCCCTAGAGATGAGAAAGCCCTAGGTCCCCGACTCCTTTCGAACGGAATGCCCTCACATTGCCCCTCTGACACCTCGAGAAGGCACGCAGAAGCTCACGGCGTGCTTCAAAATTGACGGAGAGCCTGACTCTCTCTTGAACATCTTTGACATGAATCCCCAGTATTATCCTGTGGCTACTGAAAGGGACCCTGGGGTCTCCCGACTCACCTAGAGAAAAAAAGCGTCCCTATTTGCCCTTGCCAAGCCTCGAAGAGACTCCTGAGGTTATGTGTCCTCTCGTAACTCGACAGGGAGTCCTGACTTCGTTGAACAAAACACGAGGGTTTGAAGGGCCATCCCCGCCGTAAGTCGAGAATGTACCCAGGTCCCCGCCTGCAACTCGAAGAAAAACCAATGAGACTTTCCCACTCCAAAGCGAGATGAGGACCCGATTTCCTTGGCACTGCAAGCCGCGTAATTCCGTGATCCCCCCTGACACATGTCAGGAGCCTCCGACTTGCTTGATGAATTTCCAGAACAGTCCGCAAAAGCACTGTCACAGAGTAGAGAAGGAACCCTGAGGTCACAACAGCAATCGTGAAGGAGCTCCATGGGCCCCCAAATCAAACTCGAGATGAGGCCACGCTTCCCCTGCAGTGACTCCCGAGCCAGGCCCCTGTTCCCCATCAAACACGACCTGAAGGCTTGACTCCCTTTAGGCAAACTCTAGAGGTTTCACCGCGAACAACGGGCCAAGTCTATAGTGAGTAACCAATTTCAGCAGAGCAACTGGAGGACGGCTCCCGTGGACTCCAAAGTTGCCTCAAATGAGAGCCTGAGTCCCTGGCTTTTAGACTCAAGACGTAGGCCATCCTTCCACAACCCCTCAAGGAGGAGGCTTCTCTCAAGCAATAGGTATTGAGGGAGGGACCCTGAGGATTGCTTGCCTCAATGGAGCATATACACCGAGAAGCCCTGACTCGAACCAGGAGGCCGGGTTTCCTACTGCAGTGGCTGGATATACAAGTCTAGTCTTTCATCTCACAAGGTGAAGGGATGTCTGGCACCACCTGTGGAAGTCCCTAGAAAAAGCCCTATGTCCCCGACTCCCTTATCGACGGAATGCCTCACATGCCTCTGACACCTCGAGAGTGAACGCAGAGCTCACTGCTTCAAAATTTGACGGAGCCCCCCGACTCCTCTTGAACATTGACAGGAATCCCAGTATCTCCTTGTGGCTACCTGGGCAAGGGACCCTGGGTCTCCCGACCTCACCTCGAGAAGCGTCCCTTTTTTTTTGCCCTGCCAAGCCTCGAAGAGACTAACTGGAGGAGGTGTCCCTCGTAACTCGACAGGAGTCCTGACTTCGTTGAACAAACACGAGGGTTGAAGGGCCATTCCCCCGCCGCCCATAAGTCCGAGAATGTACCCCAGGTCCCCGCCTCGCAAACTCGAGAAAAACCATGAGACTCCCCCTCCAAGCGAGATGAGCCCGATTCCCCTGCACTGCATGCATGAGCAAAATCCGTGTCGAGCCCCCTGTTAAACATGTCAGGAGCCTCGACTTGCCCATTGATGCATGTCGAGACAGTCCGCAAAAGAAACACTGTCGACACTTAGTACGGAGAGGGACCTTGAGGTCACACCAGCCAATCGGCGAAGGAGCTCCATGGGCCCCAAATCAACTCGAGATGAGGCCCGCTTCACCATTGCATTGACTCCAGAGACCATCCCCCCGTTCCCCCATCAAACACGACCTGAGGCTTGACTCCCTTTAGGGCAACTCCAGAGCAGTTCCCCGAAAGAACAACGGGCCAAAGTCTAGAGGAGTTTCCAAGAGGTCAGACAGAGCAACCTCGAGGAATGCTGTCCGTGTACCCCAAATTGCCTCTGACGATGAGAGTGATTCCCTGGGGCTTAGACGGAGAGAGACGATGGTGGCTAGGAGAGGGAGCCGGGTAACGATGGTCTTTCCCGACAAAAAGCCCCTCAAAGAGGATACCGCGCTTCTCTCAGCAATAGGCCTATGAGGGAGGGACCCTGAGATTGTGTACTTGCCTCAATGGGCATATACACCGAGAAGCCCTGACTCGAAAGGCAGGCCGGGTTTCCTTGCAGTGGCTTGAATACAGTCTAGTCTTTCATCTCACAAGGATGAAGGGAGAAGTCTGCAACGACACCTGTTGGAGTCCCTACGATGAAATTGCCCTAGGTCCCTCCCCGACTCTCCTTTCGACGGAATGCCTCACATGCCTCTGGACACCTCGAGAGAGCACGCAGAGCTCTCACTGCTTCAAAAATTTGACCCGGAGCCTCTGGGCTCCTCCTTGAACATTGACAGGAATCCCAGTATCCCTGTGCGCTTATACGGAAAGGGAACCCTTGGGTCACCTCCCGACTAACATCGAGAAGCGTCCCTTTTGCCCTGCGCAAGCCTCGAAGAGTGTAAGAGGACCTCCTGAGGTGTCCTCGTAACATCGACAGGAGTCCTGACTTCGTTGAACAAACACGAAGAGGTTGAAGGGCCATCCCCGCCGTAAGTCACACGAGAATGTACCCCAGGTCCCCGCTGCAACTCGAGAAAAAAACATTAAGATATTTCCCCTCCAAGCGAGATGAGGCACTGATTCCCTCCTGCACTGCATGCAAGAGCTCATTTCCGTGAAGCAACCCATTGAAACGTGGTTCAGTATGCCTCGCACTTGACTTGTATGGATGGCGAGTCAGTCCGCACAAAATCACTATCACAAGGTTGTGACGGTACACTAGAGGTGTCACCGCACCAGACGATGGACGAAGGTATGCATCCATGGGCAACCCAAATCACATCGACTCGATGATCGCTAAGCGCCAGCCCTTCCCATGCAATTGTACTCCCGCACAAAGACATCCCCCTGTAGTCTCACCCCATGCAAACATCCGAACCTGTAGGCTGTTGACTCCCTTTTGGGCAACTCCAGATGTTCCCTCCGAGAGACAACGGGCCAAGTCTTGGAAGCAGATTCCAAGTTTTCAGAGCACAGCCAACTCGAGGTCGGCCTACGGTATACCCCATATTTGCATAGAGAAGATGAGAGCTGAATTCTCCAGGGCGTTTGAATCATGAACGAAGGCCAACCTTATTCCACAAGCCCCTCAAGCGAAACAGGCTTCTCTCACGCCGCCAATAATAGGTTTTGACGGACGGGGCCCTGAGATTGCTGCCTCAAAGGGCATTTACAACGTGAAATGGACAGAAGTCCCTGGCACTCGAAAGGAGGGCCGGGGTTTCCTTGCAGTGGCCTTGGAATACCGACTAGTCTTTCATCTCACAAGGTGAAGGTATCGTCTGCAACACACTGTGGAGATTTTCCCTAGAGAAAGCACCCTATAAGGTACCCTGACCCCTTATTCGACCGGGAAGGCCTCAACAATTCCTCTGACACCTCGAAGAGGCACGCAGCGGCACTCTCTGCTTCAAAATTTGAACGGGAGAACTGACGCCTCTTGAACAGTGGACAGGAAACCCAATATCCCTGTGGCCCTGGAAAGGGACCCTGGGTCACCAGACTCACCTCGAGAAGCGTCCCTATTGGCCCTGCCAGCCTCTAAGAGACTCCTGAGGTTCCCTCGTAACTCGACAGGAAGTCCCTGACTTCGTTGAACAAACACGAGGGTTGAAGGGCCATCCCCGCCAGTAAGTCGAGAATGTACCCCAGGGTCCCCGCCGCAACTCGAGAAAAACCATGAGACTTCCCCCTCCAAGCGAGATGAAGCCCGATTCCCCTGCACTGCATGCAGAGCAATTCCGTGAGCCCCCTGAAACATGTCAGGAGCCTCGACTTGCTTGATGGATGTCGAGACAGTCCGCAAAAAACACTGTCACAAGTAGAGAGGGACCCTGAGGTCACACCAGCATCGCGAAGGAGCTCCATGGGCCCCAAATCAACTCGAGATGAGGCCCGCTTCCCCTGCATTGACTCCAGAGCCATCCCCCGTTCCCCATCAAACACGACCTGAGGCTTGACTCCCTTTAGGCAACTCCAGAGGTTCCCCGAGAACAACGGGCCAAGTCTAGAGGAGTACCAAGTTCAGCAGAGCAACTCGAGGACTGCTCCGTGTACCCCAAATTGCCTCGAGATGAGAGCTGATTCCCTGGCTTAGACTCAAGACGTAGGCCACCTTTCCACAAGCCCCTCAAGAGGAGGCTTCTCTCAGCAATAGGTATGAGGGAGGGACCCTGAGATTGCTGCCTCAATGGGCATATACACCGAGAAGCCCTGACTCGAAAGGAGGCCGGGTTTCCTTGCAGTGGCTTGAATACAGTCTAGTCTTTCATCTCACAAGGTGAAGGGATGTCTGCACCACCTGTGGAGTCCCTAGAGAAAGCCCTAGGTCCCCGACTCCTTTCGACGGAATGCCTCACATGCCTCTGACACCCCGAGAGGCACGCAGAGCTCACTGCTTCAAAATTTGACGGAGCCTGACTCCTCTTGAACATTGACAGGAATCCCAGTATCCCTGTGGCTACTGGAAAGGGACCCTGGGTCTCCCGACTCACCTCGAGAAGCGTCCCTTTTGCCCTGCCAAGCCTCGAAGAGACTCCTGAGGTGTCCCTCGTAACTCGACAGGAGTCCTGACTTCGTTGAACAAACACGAGGGTTGAAGGGCCATCCCCGCCGTAAGTCGAGAATGTACCCCAGGTCCCCGCCGCAACTCGAGAAAAACCATGAGACTTCCCCCTCAAAGCGAGATGAGGCCCGATTCCCCTGCACTGCATGCAGAGCAATTCCGTGAGCCCCCTGAAACATGTCAGGAGCCTCGACTTGCTTGATGGATGTCGAGACAGTCCGCAAAAACACTGTCACAAGTAGAGAGGGACCCTGAGGTCACACCAGCATCGCGAAGGAGCTCCATGGGCCCCAAATCAACTCGAGATGAGGCCCGCTTCCCCTGCATTGACTCCAGAGCCATCCCCCGTTCCCCATCAAACACGACCTGAGGCTTGACTCCCTTTAGGCAACTCCAGAGGTTCCCCGAGAACAACGGGCCAAGTCTAGAGGAGTACCAAGTTCAGCAGAGCAACTCGAGGACTGCTCCGTGTACCCCAAATTGCCTCGAGATGAGAGCTGATTCCCTGGCTTAGACTCAAGACGTAGGCCACCTTTCCACAAGCCCCTCAAGAGGAGGCTTCTCTCAGCAATAGGTATGAGGGAGGGACCCTGAGATTGCTGCCTCAATGGGCATATACACCGAGAAGCCCTGACTCGAAAGGAGGCCGGGTTTCCTTGCAGTGGCTTGAATACAGTCTAGTCTTTCATCTCACAAGGTGAAGGGATGTCTGCACCACCTGTGGAGTCCCTAGAGAAAGCCCTAGGTCCCCGACTCCTTTCGACGGAATGCCTCACATGCCTCTGACACCTCGAGAGGCACGCAGAGCTCACTGCTTCAAAATTTGACGGAGCCTGACTCCTCTTGAACATTGACAGGAATCCCAGTATCCCTGTGGCTACTGGAAAGGGACCCTGGGTCTCCCGACTCACCTCGAGAAGCGTCCCTTTTGCCCTGCCAAGCCTCGAAGAGACTCCTGAGGTGTCCCTCGTAACTCGACAGGAGTCCTGACTTCGTTGAACAAACACGAGGGTTGAAGGGCCATCCCCGCGCGTAAGTCGAGAATGTACCCCAGGTCCCCGCCGCAACTCGAGAAAAACCATGAGACTTCCCCCTCCAAGCGAGATGAGGCCCGATTCCCCTGCACTGCATGCAGAGCAATTCCGTGAGCCCCCTGAAACATGTCAGGAGCCTCGACTTGCTTGATGGATGTCGAGACAGTCCGCAAAAACACTGTCACAAGTAGAGAGGGACCCTGAGGTCACACCAGCATCGCGAAGGAGCTCCATGGGCCCCAAATCAACTCGAGATGAGGCCCGCTTCCCCTGCATTGACTCCAGAGCCATCCCCCGTCCCCATCAAAACACGACTGAGGCTTGACTCCCTTTAGGCAACTCCAGAGGTTCCCCGAGAACAACGGGCCAAGTCTAGAGGAGTACCAAGTTCAGCAGAGCAACTCGAGGACTGCTCCGTGTACCCCAAATTGCCTCGAGATGAGAGCTGATTCCCTGGCTTAGACTCAAGACGTAGGCCACCTTTCCACAAGCCCCTCAAGAGGAGGCTTCTCTCAGCAATAGGTATGAGGGAGGGACCCTGAGATTGCTGCCTCAATGGGCATATACACCGAGAAGCCCTGACTCGAAAGGAGGCCGGGTTTCCTTGCAGTGGCTTGAATACAGTCTAGTCTTTCATCTCACAAGGTGAAGGGATGTCTGCACCACCTGTGGAGTCCCTAGAGAAAGCCCTAGGTCCCCGACTCCTTTCGACGGAATGCCTCACATGCCTCTGACACCTCGAGAGGCACGCAGAGCTCACTGCTTCAAAATTTGACGGAGCCTGACTCCTCTTGAACATTGACAGGAATCCCAGTATCCCTGTGGCTACTGGAAAGGGACCCTGGGTCTCCCGACTCACCTCGAGAAGCGTCCCTTTTGCCCTGCCAAGCCTCGAAGAGACTCCTGAGGTGTCCCTCGTAACTCGACAGGAGTCCTGACTTCGTTGAACAAACACGAGGGTTGAAGGGCCATCCCGCGCCCGTAAGTCGAGAATGTACCCCAGGTCCCCGCCGCAACTCGAGAAAAACCATGAGACTTCCCCCTCCAAGCGAGATG